>CM053029.1:54506255-54667662 GCA_028564925.1 Lithobates sylvaticus
TACTCACCACCAGCCACTTCCGACAGACCATACCTTATGCCCCCACACACAGTTATTTGATAGAAGATTTATTTTGAATCCAAGAAGGTAAATAGTGGGCTTCGGTGGTCGGTCCATAGGGGCGTAGGGGCAGCCCCCCCCTAATCTCTGTGCGCCAGCCCCCAATGGCCATGCTGGTCACCGGGTGCATAGAGCTCTAAGGGTCTTTTTATTTTGTGAAGCAAGTGATTAGAGCCCGGAGGCTTCAAAAGGGTTGGGCTTGGGGCGCTGAGGACTGCGCTCTGAGCCCACCCACTTGTGACAATAGCGAATCAACATTCGCTATTGTCATCCTGCTTCTCCTCCCAGCCAATCAGGACAGGAAGTGTGTCCTGAGACAGGATTGGCCGGGAGGAAAAGCCAGGGAAGCCTTCCGTGACCTGGATGGGGTAAGTGCTGGGCTTGCGGGTTTGCGAGCTGAGCTGTTGAGCAGGTGGAAGGGTGGGTGTGGGGGTTTGTTTGCTACACCCCCCACATAAAAAAAATGGAGCACCAGCCACCACTGATAGAGGGGTTATTTGCAAATTTTTTCTTTTTATTGGAGATACCTAGCCAAATGCAGTCTGTTAATAGAGGAGTAGCATGGAAGGATAACCCTATCATGTCAGATACTTTTAGATTTCTTCTCAGCCATCAAGGGGCTACTGTTTCTATCTAAAAAAGGCCCAGGGGAGCACCAACAAGAACACATGGGACCCCAGACACCACCCAAGTCTGCTGGGCCACTAACAAAGGGGGCTTCACAGTTTGGTATTTTAAACAGACTTTTCAGGAACAGAACATGGAGACCCCATCACATCAAATTAACAATTGTTTTTTCAGGTGTCCCGAGTCCCAGCTGCTCTCCCCTGATTCATTCAGTTTGGATGTTGGTGTGGTCACTTTTTCTTCATATAGATGGCACACAATATTATACTCAGTACAAATAAAAAGGTTTTGATCCCAAAATAAGCTGCAAGTATCCGAATTTGCTGACCTGTGAAATCTAAGAGAGACAGAAAATAAATATTAGAATGTAATCATTTCCTTTTTTTTTATATATTTATATTTATTATTAACCACTTAAAGACCGAGCCTCTTTTTGATATTTGCTATTTACGTTAAGTTAAAAACATTTTTTTTTTTGATAGAAAATTACTTAGAACCCCCAAAATTACTTAGAACCCCCAAACATTATACATTTTTTTTCTAACACCCTAGAGAATAAAATGGCAGTCGTTGCAATACTTTCTGTCATACTGTATTTGCGCAGCGGTCTTACAAGCGCACTTTTTTTGAAAAAAATACTCTTTTTTGAATTAAAAAATAAGACAACAGTAAAGTTAGCCCAATTTTCTTTCATATTGTGAAAGATAATGTTACGCTGAGTAAATTGATACCAAACATGTCACGCTTTAAAATTGCGCCCCGCTCGTGGAATGGCGACAGAATTTTACCCTTAAAAATCTCCATAGGCGACGTTTAAAAAATTCTACAGGTTGCATGTTTTAAGTTACAGAGGAGGTCTAGGGCTAAAATTATTGCTCTCGCTCTATTGATCGCGTCGATATCTCACACTTATGGTTTGAACACCGTTTTCATATGCGGGCGCTAGTCACGTATGCGTTTGCTTCTGCATGCAAGCTCGTCGGGACCTGGCGCATTTAAAAAAAAAAAATGTTTTCTTATTTATTTTATCTTTTTTTTTACACTGTTTAAAAAAATAAAATATGTAAAATGTAAATGTAAAAATCCCTTGCAATAGAAAAAAGCATGACAGGACCTCTTAAGTATGAGATCTGGGGTCAAAAAGACCTCAGATCTCATATTTACATTAATATGCAATAAAAAAATGGGGAAAAAAATGGCCCTTTAACAGCTAAGGGGAGTGACGTTTTGACAGGTGGGGGCCATCTTCCCCTCACTTGTCTCCATGCCCAGGCAGGGGACAGACACGATGGTAAGAGGCGGAGGGCACTGGATCGCGGCAGGAAGGGTGGGCCGCCAATAAAAGTGATCTTGCGGTGAATCTGCCGCAGAGACCACTTTTATCTTGTAGCGGACCGCCCACTGAAGAAGATACCGGGGTTATGGCAGCTAGCTGCTGCCATAACAACGATATCCTCCTTCAAATTAATCACGTAAAATTACGGTGGGCGGTCCGGAAGTGGATAATTTATAGATGCTGTATATTTTTATTCCTTTATTTTGTGGTTACACACAGCGGAAGCTGATTGGCAGGGGCTGGGCACTGGATTTCCACCAGTATCTGACAATCGTACGTAAACAAGGCAGATCACCATTTTGACAGGGGAAGGGATGGAGTTTGTGTGTCTGCAAATCAGAGAATAAATTATATCTCTTCCACTAGTAAAAGCACCTCCCACACTTCCCATAAACACTGACTAGGCACACAGTTAACCCTTTGATCGCCCCTAATAATAACCCCTTTCCAGCCAGTGTCATTAGTACAGTGACAAAGTGTCAGTTAGTGTCAGATTTTTTTGCCTCAATATCGCAGCCCCGCTATAAGTCACTGATCGCCACCTACTACCTACCATTTACTAGTAAAAAAATGCAAAAAAATTAAAATATCCCATAGTTTGTAAAAGCTATAACTTTTATGCAAACCAATCAATATACGCTTATTGGGATTTTATGTACCAAAAACATGTAGAAGAATACATATTGGCCTAAATTTATGAAGAAATTCAATTTTTTTTAATTTTTATTGGATATGTTTTATAGCAGAAAGTAAAAAAACGTTTTTTTTTTTTTTTCAAAATTGTCAGTCCTTCTTTTGTTTATAGAGCAAAAAAGTTAAAACGCAGAGATGATCAAATAACACCAAAAGAAAGCTCTATTTGTGGGAAAAAATGATATACATTTTATTTGGGTACAGAGTCGCACGACTGTACAATTTTCAGTTAAAGTTATGCAATTCCATATCGCAAAAAATGGCCTGGTCATGGAGGAGGTAGATCTTCAAGGGGTCAAGTGGTTAATTAAAGCCCTACAACGAATACTTAAAAACAAAATAATAATATAGGATAACATAAGAATTCCAATTTCGGTCCAATTTTTGTTTGTGCCCCTATCTGGGGGATTGCACCTCTCTCCCTATTTTGTGGGTGTCAAGCAGATCAAGAACAGAAAGGGAAATTATGGGGACACAGACAGTCTTAAAATTCTAAAATATAATCTAACCTGGTCCGTGATATTCAAATTAAAAAAAAGGTAGAATTGGGCATTAACCACTTCAGCCCCGGACCAATTGGCAGCCAAAGGACCAGGCCCCTTTTTGCGATTTGGCACTGCGTCGCTTTAACTGACAATTGCGCGGTCGTGCGACGTGGCTCCCAAACAAAATTGGCGTCCTTTTTTTCCCACAAATAGAGCTTTCTTTTGGTGGTATTTGATCGCCCCTGCGGTTTTTATTTTTTGCGCTATAAACAAAAATAGAGGGACAATTTTGAAAAAAATGCAATATTTTTTACTTTTTGCTATAATAAATATCCCCAAAAAATATATAAAAAAAACATTTTTTTTCCTCAGTTTCGGCCGATACGTATTCTTCTACATATTTTTGGTAAAAAAAATCGCAATTAGCGATTATTGATTGGTTTGCGCAAAAGTTATAGCGTTTACAAAATAGGGGATAGTTTTATAGCATTTTTATTAATATTTTTTTTTTACTAGTAATGGCGGCGATCAGCGATTTTTATTGTGACTGCGACATTATGGCGGACACATCGGACATTTTTGACACATTTTTGGGACATTTGTCATTTATATAGAAATCAGTGATATTTAACCACTTGCCGACCGGCGCACAACGATATACGTCGACAGAATGGCACGTACAGGCAGGAGGGCGTATATATACGTCCCTCCTTTAGCCTGTCCGTGCCATCGGGAGCGCGCCGGGAGCGGCGCGCTCCCGCGCCGGTCGGGACCCCCGTGAGTCCGGCCGCGGTCCCCGCGGACTCGATCGCCGCGGGGACTCCCGCGATCGTCTCACGGAGCGGCTAAACGGGGAGATGCCGAGATAAACAGCATCTCCCCGTTCTGCCTAGCAACTAGTGACGCCGATCTCTGCTCCCTGTGATTGGAGCAGAGATCAGCATTCACTAGCTGACAGCCACGCCCCCCCACAGTAAAAAAAACACCCCTAGGCCTACTTAACCCCTACACTGCCACCTTGTGGTTAACTCCTAAACTGCCAGTGTCATTTATACAGAAATCAATGCATTTAAATGCATTAATTGCTGTAAAAATGACAATGGTCCCAAAAATGTGTCAAAAATGTCCGATGTGTCCGCCATTATGTCGCAGTCACAAAAAAAATCGCAGATCTCCGCCATTAATAATAAAAAAAAAAATATTAATAAAAATGCTATAAAACTATCCCCTATCTTGTAAACGCTATAACTTCTGCGCAAACCGATCAATAATCGCTTATTGCGATTTTTTTTTACCAAAAATATGTAGAAGAATACGTATCGACCTAAACTGAGGAAAAAAAAATGTTTTTTTTATATATTTTTGGGGGATATTTATTATAGCAAAAAATAAAAAATAATGCATTTTTTTCAAAATTGTCGCTCTATTTTTGTTTATAGCGCAAAAAATAAAAACCGCAGGGGCGATCAAATACCACCAAAAGAAAGCTCTATTTGTGGGAAAAAAAGGACGTCAATTTTGTTTGGGAGCCACGTCGCACGACCGCGCAATTGTCAGTTAAAGCGACGCAGTGCCGAATCGCAAAAAGGGGCCTGGTCCTTTGGCTGCAAATTGGTCCGGTCTGAAAGTGGTTAAATAGCACTGATTCCTATGTAAATGACAGTTGTAGTGAAGGGGTTAACCAGTTAACTAGGGGGCGGGGAGGAGTCAGTGTGATGTGTTGTGTTTATTTTACTGTAGGGGGGCGTGGCTGTACGTGTGACGTCATTGATCGGCGTTCCCGATGACAGGGAACCGCCGATCACTGACAGTCAGTGTAGGAAGCGCGGGGAGAGGTTTGTTTACACAAACCTCTCCCCGTTCTTCAGCTCCGTAACCCGATCGCGGGACACCAGCGGCGATCGGGTCCACTGGTCCCGCGGCCGGGGTCACGGAGCTCCCGACCGGGTGGCGAGCGCGCCGCTGGCGGCGCGCGTGCGACCCACAGGCAGGCACATGCACGATCACGTACAGGTACGTGATTTTGCCTGCCCGTGCCATTCTGCTGACGTATATATGCAGTGGCCGGTCGGGAAGTGGTTAATCACCATGTAATATTTAAAATAGATTCTTATTCGATTACCAATTTACATTATGTTAAACCTGTAGTAAAGCCCGCTTGGTGATTTTTACCTACAGGTAGACATGTGCATTCGTTTTTGTCCGAATGCATTTTCGTCCGAATTTCGGGTATTTTCGTTATCGTTTTAACAAACGATAACGAACGCGCAGAATCTGAAAACCAAACAATTCGACATAAACAAATGCTTTATTTTCGTTTTCGTTGCAACAACAGTTCGATGTAGATAGGAGATTCGACATGACGCTGACAATAGCGATCTGTGTCCATCGAACCTGTGGTTGAATGTGCCTAACCTTAGCTCTATTAGTTCAAGATTATTCTACATAGAGAGAAAACATTTGACATGAAGATTCTACCTGTAGAAACCTTTGTCATTTCAATCCTTCTCTCCTCTATTCTGATGCTGACCACCTCTTTGACAAAATCTCACCCCTGTCCTGCCCCAACCTAGCCACTGCTGTCTACAATAAATCCCTGGACGTGGCTTTCTCCCCCCATTACACACTGAATAAGGCTTCGACCCATACAATCCTGGCAGATGACACCAGAAATCTCAAAAAACGCAGCCGTGCTCTAGAACTTCTCTGGCATAAGACTAATGCCCCGTACACACGGTCGGATTTTCCGATGGAAAATGTCCTATCGGACAATGTTGTCGGAAATACCGACCGTGTGTAGGCTCCATCAGACTTTTTCGGTAGGATTTTCCGACGGACATAATTTTATCTCCTGCTCTCAAATTTTCCGACAACTTTCCGATCGTGTGTAGCGAATTCCGACGGACAAAATGGCACGCATGCTCAGATCACATTACAAGACCAAAGCTATTGGCTACTAGCCTCTACGTAGTCCCGTCGTAGGCAACAAACGTCACCACTTTCAGAATTTTCCCGACAACTATGCAACACCAGTGTCGGACAAAATCCGTCTGAAAAAATCCGATGGATTTTGTGGTCAGATTTTCCGACCGCGTGTACGGGGCATAAGTCTCTCAATGACTTCAACAAATACAAATCTGCCCTGCAAAAATAAAATTCTTGCCTCCACACAGCCATCAGACCTATTTTACCACACTCATTAACACCTTCTCATCCAGTCCCCATCAACTCTTCTCTTCATCCTCCACTGCCTCCCCCTACTAACTCATTCACTGCCCAGGAGTTTGCTAATTACTTAAAAAATAAGATCGATACAATTTGTGATGAAATCTCCGCTCTACAGGTATCTCCCCCAGGTAACACCCCATGTCATCAGGTACAATTGACACTCCCCTTATTCAAACCGGCTACTATAGACAAAGTTGCTAAACACCCACCCACCTAACCACCTGTCCCCTGGACCCTATTCCCTCTCAAATACTACAGTCACCATCTGACTCTATCCTACACTCTCTAACCCACATCTTCAATTGCTTGTCACTGGGAATCCTATAAAAAATAATTTTCACACAAAATACTAACAACAACTTATGAAGCCATCCACAACTCTGCCCCCAGCTACATTGCTAACCTAGTCTCTAAATACCAACCCACACGTCCTCTTCGATCCTCCCAAGACTTCCTGCTCTCTAGTGCCCTCGTTACCTCCTACCATATTCACCTGCAGGACTTCTCCCAAACCTCTCCTATCCTATGGAACTCCCTGCCGCTATGTATCTGATTATCTCCTACTCTATTTGCTTTTTAATTTTCTCCATCAGCTCAGCTATTATTTTTTGTATCATTTTACTCTCTCTCCTATATTGTAAGCTCTAATGAGCAGAGCCGTCTGAGCAGTGTTGGTCATCTTACTTTAAAAAAGTAATTAGTTAAGTTACAAATTACTTCTCCAAAAAAGTAATTGCGTTAGTAACTCAGTTACTACATTGGAAAAGTAATTAGTTACGCAGCAAAGTAACTGTGACTTTTTTTTATATTCTATACGTGTAACTAAGGGGCGGGTCTAGTATTACTGTAACCAAGGGGCGCATTTATTATTATTGTTATATATCGTGTAACCAAGGGGCTGCTCTATTATTACTCTAACCAAGGGGCAGATCTGTTATAGCGTGTAAGCAAGGGGCGGGTCTATTATTATTATATCGTGTAAGGGGCGGATGGCTACAGAAGAGGGCGAATGTTAAATTAATAGGCAAAGCTCGATATATAACAATAATAATAAATGCGCCCCTTGGTTACAGTAATACTAGACCGCCCCTTAGTTACACGATAGTCGCCCCTTGCAGAGTAGCACGAGCATCAGGAGCGTGCGGCATCGCCTCGTACAATTACATGTTAACTGCGCGGTGTAGAGTTCACTCAGAGCTGTTTAGGTTCGGCAATTTTCGGAAGCTCCGTAGTCCTTTGTACTGCGCAAGCGCTGCGCCTGTGCAGTACAGGGGGTCCTTATCCGGCGGGGGAACTTTTTCGGCAGGACACCGGAATTACACTACTGCCATCTAGTGGTAATTGGGGTAACTAAGCCAAAGTAATGGGAACTGAGTTACCATGAGGGGAAAAGTAATCAGTTAGATTACTCGTTACCCTCTAAAGTAACTGCGTTAAGTAACTCAGTTTATTTTAACTCAGTTACTTACATCACTGCGTCTGAGTCCTCCTGTATTGAATTGTATTGTAACTGTACTGTGCCCTCGTGTTGTAAATCACTGCGCAAAATGTTGGCGCTATAAATCCTGTATTATAATAATAATATCTTAACTGCTTGCCGACCGCTTCGTAGATATACTGCGGCAGAAAGGCACGTACAGGCTCCGTAAGTGTGATTGCGGGTCCCGCGGACTCGATGTCCGTGGGGATACCTGCGTTTGTCTCATGGAGAGGAAGAACAGGGGAAATGCTGATGTAAACAAGCATTTCCCCGTTCTACCTAATGACACAGACACTGATCACAGCTCCCTGTAATCGGGAGCAGTGATCAGTGTCGTGTCACACGTAGCCCCTCCCCCCCACAGTTAGAATCACTCCCTAGGATACACTTAACCCCTACAGCGCCACTTAGTGGTTAACCCCTTCGCTGCCAGTCACATTTACACAGTAATCAATGCATTTTTAATTGCACTGATCGCTGTATAAATGTGAATGGTCCCAAAATCACGCCAAAAGAGTCCGATCTGTCCGCCATAATGTTGCAGTCACGATAAAAAAAATCGCTGATTTCCACCATTACTAGTAAAAAAAAAAATATTATTAAAAATGCCATAAAACTATCCCTTATTTTGTAGACGTGTAACGTTTGCGCAAACCAATCAATAAACGCTTAATGCGTTTTTTTTATTTACCAAAAATATGTAGAAGAATACCTATAGGCCTAAACTGAGGGAAAATTGTTTTTATATATTTTTGGGGGATATTTATTATAGCAAAAAGTAAAAAATTATGCGTTTTTTTTTTCAAAATTGTCGCTATTTTTTTGTTTATAGCGCAAAAAATAAAAACTGCAGAGGTGATCAAATACCACCAAAAGAAAGCTCTATTTGTGAGGGGAAAAAGGACATCAATTTTATTTGGGAGCCACGTCGCATGACCGCGCAATTGTCAGTTAAAGCGACGCAGTGCCGAATCGCAAAAAGTGCTATGGTCTTTGGCCAGCCAAATGGTCCGGGGTTTAAGTGATTTTAAGGTATATTGAAAAGAAAAAAATAATTCATGTACTAATGCATAGAACATACCTGGACATTCAGCACACAGCAGTAGAAAAGTGAATTCTTGAGCTCAGTTATAGCACAACAAGGGCAGCAGGGGGCAGCAGAAAGAGTGAAATATTCAGCTCATTAATAGCTGACCTGCCAGGCTTCCACTCTGTTTAAAAATGGTCCCTGGGTTATAGGCTCTGTCCACCCTGCTGCCACCGGCTGCCCCTTCCGGACTAGCCCAGAAGCATGACTGCAGGCTACTGAAACACATTACAACCAGCCCGCCCACCAGAAATGATGTCCATGTTCCAATGTTAAAAAAGGACACAGCTAGTTTCCCCAGTCCTGACCGGTGGATTGTCAATCATGATGCCCACTGACTTGCTTAAAAAAAAAAAGACTTTCTGGTGCACACTGACCGATAATGACGGTCCCACAAGCTGAATGACAGCTTCCCTCTAGTGGTGAAATGTAATGTATTTACTGTATTTCCATAGCACCTTAGCTTCATCTAGTGGCCATTACTCTATCCTTTCGGCCCCATGTCCAATCACTGTCCAAATCTCGCCACCTCCGCAACATCTCCAAAATACGTCCCTTTCTAACCAATGACACCACAAAGCTCCTAATTCACTCCCTGGTCATCTCCTGCATAGACCACTTCAGCTCCCTCCTCATTGGCTTACCTTTACATAGGCTATCCCCCCTTCAGTCCGTTATGAATGCTGCTGCCAGACTCATCCACCTTACCAACCGCATAGTGTCTGCTACTACTGTGTCACTCCCTCTCACCCAACAAATTAAAGTGATTGTAAACCCCCTCTTACCTATAGGTAAGCGTAGAATAAGGCTTACCTATGGGTAGTGGAAATATCCCCTAAACATGCACCGTTTAGGAGATATTTACCTTGTAGTGCGCCGATGATGTCATCTGCACATGCGCTGTGAAGAAACGGACCTCCGTGACGTTTCTTCACTCACAAGTGCCGTGACTGATAGCTCCAGCGAGCATGTGTGGGAGTGACGTCACGCGGCTCCGGCACAGTCACAGAGCTGGAGTCAGCAGCCCTGGAAGGAAGAGGTGTGAAGATGGATGCGGCCAGCAGCGGGGACAGCGCGGGCTTCGTTTGCAGGTAAGTGCCACATAATGGGCTAGTATGCGATGCATACTAGCCCATTATGCTTTTACTTTGCAGGGAAAAAAAGAGGAAGTAAACCCTTCAGGGTTTACTTCCTTGTTAAGTTAAAAATACTAATAACAACTTAAAGCTATCCACAGCTCGGCCCCCAGCTACATCACTAGCCTAGTATCAAAATATTAACCAAATTGTTTTCTTTGTTCCTCCCAAGACCTCCTGCTCTCTAGCTCCCTTATCACCTCCTCCCATGCTTGCTTCCAGGACTTTCCCCATGCCTCTCCCATCCTATGGAACTCTCTACCCCAATCTGTCTGATTATCTTCTACCTGAAAACCCATCTGTTCAGAGAAGCCTATCCTTCCTTCACCTAACAACTGTACTTTAATTTTCTCCATCTGCTCCTTCCCCACAGCTATTACCTTTTGTATCACTTGACCCTCCCTCTTAGACTGTAAGCTCTAACAAGCAAGGCCCTCTGATTCCCCCTGTATTAAATTGCTATTAAATGAAAACTCTGGCCAACGTTCTTTGGTCCTACTTCTCTTGTGGGTCACGGGAAAACACTTATGCCGCGTACAGACGATCGGAATTCTCGTCGGAAAAAACTCTGATGGTTTTTTCAACGGAATTCCGACGGAATTCCGCTCAAACTGTCTTGCCTACACACGATCACACCAAATTCCGACGGTCTGTAACACAGCGGCATAAAACACGTTCGACAGCACTATAAAAGGGAACTTTAATGCTTCCGAGCATGCGTCTAATTGTTTCCGAGCATGCGTCGGAATTTTGCGTGTCGGAATTGCATACACACGATCGGAAAATCCGATAGAAAGGTTTTCCGTCGGAAACAGGTTCTCAATCCAAAGTCCGTCGGAAGTTCCGACAGAAAAAGACCGTTGGGCATACACACGGTCGGAAAATCCGATGAATAGCTCCCATCGGACTGTTTCCATCGGAAATTCCGACCGTGTGTACGCCGCATTACTTTTGTCCTCCTGCAACCCAGAGTCAACTGATGATGGGCTTTTGCCCATCAGCAGCAAATGAGGCAGAGCTGATCCAGGCTTGAGAAGCATACCAATCCCAATATTGTTAGGATCCACCTCACTGCCTGATTGACAGCTGGTTCCGTCTTTCAGTGTGCAGCTGAGAGCTGGAGCCTGCCACTCGCTCCTCTGCCCTTTCCCCAGCCCAGAGCCAACGCAGCACAAGGACTTGTAGTTATCAATGAATCAAAACTGCAGTGAAATCACCACACTTGTAGTCCATTGATACCTCCTACAGCTCCACAACTGAAGGTTTGTACCTCAGTACAGGCCCCAGCTGTAAGGGAGAGCCTGCAGGAGGCAGAGCATTGCACCAATGATCCATTGATCACAGTTGCAAACTTTTCAGGCTCAAATGTGAAAAATTATTAAGAGCACATTTTGGCTTTTTGCTTTTTGTGTATTTATTCTTCTTTTTAAAAAGGTACAATTCTTCTTTAAGCCCTGTAATGCATAACATTTTTTTCACATTTAATGAGAATGGAAAAAATAAAGTAATTAATACCTGTCGAGGTCTGAATTTTTACATTTAGATGTAATTGTGTCCCGCTCCCGTATTTCAGCACTGAGTTGGTCTTTTCGTCTCCAATACAAAATTTCAGCAACACAAAGCAGTAATAGGTGGTGGTATCTGTATCTTGGGCCCCATTTATTTGGAGATCAGCCGATCCACTCAGCTGAGTTCTTTCACTGTAACTGGGATGAACCATCAGATCAGAGGGGTGATAGGCGTAGGGTCCTGTTAGGTTGTCCACTCTCCAGAAAACTCCACTCCACAGAAGGTTTCGGTCTGGTGGGACGGTGTATGAGCAGCTGATGGTGAGAGATTCTCCTTCATTGGCTGATATTATCGCAGGCTGATTGACTGTGAACTCAGGATCATTCTGAGTAGGATCTGAGAAGAGAAAGTGTTCTACATTGAAAGAAAATATATAGTGAGCAAATGTAGACTTTTTGATTAAACATAACAATGAAAATGTACCGCACAGAAATATTTGAACATACAGTACATGGCATGGATGATATATAAAGAAGGATAGTCGTAGAGACCTCGTGGATTGCCTCAAGGTCATCAAGAAATGATAGGTCTTAAGGTACTACAACTCTCAATCGCATGTAAATAGTGAGAACTCTAATATAGATTAAATGTAACAGTAAACTTGGTCAACCGGTTTGAGATTAGCATCATTGAGCCTGACTTGTGTGTAATGAGTTCCATATAGGAGAAACTTCTGTAAAATTGTACCTTGCTCTTAAGGTCAAAAGCGGAGTCTAAAATGCACTACTAGAAAGTGCACCAGAGATTTTTATACGGAAAGAAAGGACAGAAAGAAGTAAGAAAAGAAGAAATCATTCAGGAGAGCCAACCTTCTGGGAGCCCTCTCCTTCTTTACATGGTGCAATCTGGGAATTCCTATATATGTCACCCAAGGTTTCCAGGTCAGCTCGAACCTTGCGATGGTATCTTTCAGAGAGCTAACCATTTTCTCTTGGGCCATTATCCAGGAAATTTTCCTTTTAGCTGCAGAAAAGAAAACCTTTGGTTGTTTCCATGCTTTTGCTATGAATAATTTTGCCCCCAAAAATATGAAACAGATTAAATCTTGGGTAGCTCTATTGGTGTCGGGTACGTGGGCATTGAGCAATGCCATTGAGGGGTCTTCAGGGATTTGGCTGCTTGTTATCAAATGTAAGTTTTATACTCTACATGCTTCAGTGGAGCTTCCAAGACATCGGGGAAACCATATAAAACTGGAAAACCTACTATATTGCTATGTACAATTTTTTTTTGTAAACTAAAGGCTATGCAAAAACTTTTTTTTTTCATACAGAGGATGGGATGGTTGGAAGGTCTGCTAGGTTTTTGTCTGTCTATGTCCCTTAAATCTAATATGGCAATATAAGATGGTACAGGAACATATGGAAAATCTCCAACAGGGACCTAGACAATGCGAACCCACAATCTACAAAAATGCTTTTATTCAAGTATTTGTTCCTGTTGGGGACACCAATCACCAGAATAAGAACTGATAGGTTATATCCCCTGACTTGAATTCTACATAAAAATAATTATAATACATTTTCAGTGAGCTCATATTTCACAGATCCCACTATAGCACGCGTACAGGTTAATGGGAGGCTTTCTGGATCTCTTTCCTTTTAGAGGTACCCATGTAGGCAGTT
The DNA here is from genome assembly GCA_028564925.1 of Lithobates sylvaticus. Classification (NCBI taxonomy): domain Eukaryota; kingdom Metazoa; phylum Chordata; class Amphibia; order Anura; family Ranidae; genus Lithobates; species Lithobates sylvaticus. The sequence goes on from CM053029.1 coordinate 54,519,582, forward strand.
GCAATCTACTTTCTCCCCTGTAGGTGGTGCTCTTCTGTAGGGATGGGTGAACAGTTCGGCCCGAGCATAAGTTCAGGCTGAACTTTGGCTGTTCGGATGTTCTGTGAGCACTGAACAATATGGGGCAAATTCGAAAGCCGTCGGAACACCGTTAAAGTCTATGGAACACTAACATGAAAAATCAAAAGTGCTAATCTTAAAGGCTTATAAGTAAGTTATTGTCATAAAAAGTGTTTGGGGACCCGAGTCCTGCCCCAGGGGACATGTATTAATGCAAAAATTGTTTTTAAAAACCGTAGTTTTTTCAGGAGCAGTGATTTTTTTTTTTAATGCTTAAAGTGAAACAATAAAAATGTAATATTTCTTTAAATATCATGCCTGGGGGGGGGTGTCTATAGTATGCCTGTAAAGTTCTGCATTTTTCCCGTGTTTAGAACAGTACCACAGCAAAATTAAATTTCTAAAGGAAAAATTGTCATTTAAAACTGATCGCTGCTGCAATGAATTGTCGGGTCTTGGGAATATGGATAAAACTCATGGCATGGGATCCCCCCCCCCCCATCTATTACCAGGCCCTTTGGGTCTGGTATGAAAGTTAAGGGGAACCCCAAACCAAAATTTAAAAAAAAATTGGATGGGGTCCCCCTAAAATCCACACCAGACCCTTCAGGTCTGGTATGGACTACCTTCCCTCTGACACCACGGGGAAGCCATGGGAAAGTCCCCGTGCATCAGAGGGGGCGCAGTCACCTGGGTATGTCACAGAGTGGCCCCACCCTCAGTTATATAAGAACTGTCAAAGGCGATGAAGCGTCACATGGTGGGAGCCTCCCATGGAGGGAGCCTCCCATGGAGGCGGATTGGTGGTGGATTTTCTTTTCTTTTTCCGTCCGTTGGCGGAGTGATATAAGAAAATGAATGGACATTGTGGGACTTTTTTTTTTTTTTTAAATAAAGGACTTGTCCCAAGCTGTGTCTTGTTTTTTTTTTTTAACATTTTGACACATTTGTACCGCGTTACAATTTCACACGGGGGTGGCCGGGATCTGGGGGTCCCCTTGTTAAAGGGGGCTTCCAGATTCCGATAAGCCCCCCACCTTCAGACCACCACAACCACGGGGCAAGGGTTGTGGGTATGAGGCCCTTGTCCCCATCAATACTGGGACAAGGTGCTTTGAGGGCTCCCCCAAATCACCCTCCCCATGTTGAGGGCATGTGACCTGGTACGGTTCAGGAGGGGGGCGCTCTCTCGTCCCCCCCTATTTTCCTGCAGCCTGCCAGGTTGCTTGCTCGGATAAGGGTCTGGTAAGGATTTTGAGGGGGACTCCTACGCTTTTTTTTTATTGTGGCACAGGGTTCCCCTTAAAATCCATACCAGACCTGAAGGGTCTGTTATGGATTTGGTGGGGGGGGGGGGGGGCTACGCCATTGTTACATAAGGTTTGGGAATCTGTGCATGCTGTACTACACCGAGTATTTGCCTATCTGGAATAATTTATTCTTCCAGAATTAAAATAAACTTACTGGTTTTGAGCCTTGGAAACAATCTGGTCTTGTATATCTTCAATTAAATTAAATATCAATTGTATAATGGAGGTAACATACTATGTTGCAACCTTATTGAAAAACAGTACTACTTGTCAGAGTATTTTTCTAGTACTTACAACTTTGCCATGCATTACCGTCTCAGACTTGCTTGGAACCCATTTCATAAATAGTACTGATTTTAAAAAGGGTTTGATGGGTGATTTCAATGAAGCCTTAGGCTGGGCACAGACTACTGCATCCAGTTCGCACGTCAGGAGACTGTGACCGGCTCTCAATGGAGCCAGTTTAGACAGCTCTGGGATGGCTCTGGAGCGAGTTGCACAGGAGTCCTGTGCGTCTTTTGGTGCATTTCAGGTCCTTGGGGTCGCCAACCTTCACCTAATTGTCCTCATTGTAGTATGCAAATGGGCACATAAATTCTTATGCTATGGCATTGTCCTAAATAATTTTTTTGGTACTGGATAGAGATAGTTCAAATTTTGAGCATCAAATTTGTCATCAGATATAAAAGAGCAGGGGCGGGAATAGTGGTAACATTGTTGCCCATATATGGCTCATATATTAAATTGGGCAAGCAGTAAAAAAAAAAAAAGTTTGGCCCGAACATTGCCTGTTTGCCTGTTCAGCGAACACCTAAATTTGTGAGGCGTTTGTCGGGATGTTCGCCCGCCGAGTGCAGTCTGGAAGGACAGGAAAGGGGGGAGGACGAGAAAGCGCCCCCTCCTGAGCCAATCTAGGCCACACGTCCTCAAAGCGGGGGGTGCTTTGGGGTGGGGGGGCTCTGAGACTAGAGCCCCGTGTCATCTTCCTCTTCTGGCAGCAGGGAAAGATCTTTAGCTGTAAGATCATTCATAGCAAGAGCATTGATTGATTACTGCTCTGTGAAACATTCAAATATTGTACATCTGATGTAGTGGTGATTGCAACAGGAGGTTTTTGAGTACAAAGGTGTTCCTTAGGTGTTGATCTACACCCCTTTTGCTCTATTTTATGTTCTCTTTATTGTTTATACAAGCTCTATGCCATAACGTATATATTTTGTACTCATGTATGTATTCTGGTCCTGTTGATTTGGCGGTGCTAGACTTCATCACAAATCTGACTCCATTAAGTAAAAATATTTTTTTTTTCTTTTTTTTTTTTACACTGTCATATCACAGATGTTAGTTCTTTATCTGTAATTGTCTGATATGGTAATGTCAACTTTATTCTCCTTACGACACCTAAATAAAAATCTTTTGAAAGTTAAATATTGTACATCTGCCAACCTAGAAGTGAGCAAAGACAGCAAAGGAAGAACAACACTAAACAACGCTCTTCCATTACATACTTTACTTTTATGCCCATACACACAGTCGGAAATTACGACCACAAAATCCGTCGGACTTATTCCGACGGATTTTGTCCGACACTGGTGTTGCATACACACAATCGGACAAGGTTGTCGGAAAATCCGATCATTCTGAACGTGGTGACGTTCGTTGCGTACGACGGAACTACGTAGAGGCTATTAGCCAATAGCTTTGGTCTCCTAATGTGATCTGAGCATGCGTGGCACTTTGTCCGTCGGAATTCTCTACACACGATCGGAAAAAGTCCGATCGGATTTTGTTGTCAGAAAATTTGAGAGCAGGATCTCAAATTTTTTCCGTCGGAAATTCCGACAGAAAAAGTCCGATGGAGCCCACACACGGTCGGATTTTCCGACAACATGGTCCGATCGGACATTTTCCATCGGAATTTCCGACCGTGTGTACGGGGCATTACTCTAAGTACTTTTATTTAACACACATTGGTAAAAACATTTCCATGGAAAATTATAATATGGGTGAATCTCAATGCACAGACTTGTAAAGATAAGATGGCAACAGTAGATCTCTACCCAACGAATTTCAGAATTAAGAATACAACACCTACACTACATCAGGGGTAGAGGAGATATCCAATGTCTATGATATAAACACAAACACAAGGGTCAGAAATAATAATAGTAACATAAGTCATAAATACATTGAGGAAATGTAGTTTGATAAAGAATCATCAACTTACACTCATTTTCAAAGTGTACATTTAAACATTCCATGATGTATCAAAAGAGCTCCTTCCCATTCGGCCCACATTAGTGAATGTCAAAAGTTTTTACAGTAAATAGCAAGATTGTAGTCCTGGGGGACCATTGACAAATGTTCACCCCACAAAAAGAGAACCAGAACTCACTGGGGCCACATTGGGGGATACAATCCTAAATAGGCAAAAAACAGAATGTTGATGCTTAGTTGGGTATTTGGAATATCTAGATAACATATTTTTGGAACGTCTATGGAGTTAATCACTGAAATTCTTTAAATTAAATTTTGGTAGGAAATACTGGTCCCCGTCTTTTTTGGTGACACTCCATCTATTTCTATTTACTAGTACTAGGACGCATATTTGTTGGGTGATTATTAAAAAAAAAAAGTTTTTCTTAAATCTATACAGTCAAGGCCACCGGGGAACGCGCCCGCAACGCTGGAGCCGATGTGCTTGCCCATCGGTCGCGATGAGTGTCGGGCACACGCAATCGCGTCACACAGATGTAAACAGACAGATCTCTGTGTTGTCAGGGGTGAGGAGAGAGATCTGTTGTTCATACTAAGTATGAACAACGATCACTCTCCTCACCCAGTCAGTCCCCTCCCCCCACAGTTAGAATCACTCCCTAGGGAACACAGTTAACCCCTTCCCTGCCAGTGACATTTACACAGAAATCAGTGCATTTTTTTAGCACTGATCGCTGTATTAATGCCAATGGTCCCAAAAATTTATCAAGTGTCCGATCTGTCCGTCATAATGTCGCAGTCCCAATAAAAATCACTGATCACCGCCATTACTAGTAAAAAAAAAAAATGCCATAAATCTTTCCCCTATTTTGTACATGCTATAACTTTTGTGAAAACCAACCCAAACCAATCAGCATAAACTGAGGAAAAAATTCTCTTTTTTGAAAAAAAAAATAGTTTTTTTTGTTTATAGTGCAAAAAATAAAAACCGCAGAGATGATCAAAGACCACCAAAAGAAAGCTCTATTTGTGGGAAAAAGAATTTGGTTTGGGTACAGTGTCGCACGACCGCGGAATTGTCAGTTAAAGTGACGCAGTGCCGAATCGCAAAAAATTGCCTGTTTATTGAGCAGCCAAATCTTCCAGGGCTAAAGTGGTTAAACTGTCTATAACCATGGAAAAAAAGTCTGCATTATTTTGGCACATCAAGTCCTTTCAGGACTATTTAAAAGAATATATAAACCCTTTTGGACTAAGAGTCCAGATTTCCCCTACACTGGAGGACCAGGACTCTAATTGCAAAATAAAGTGTAAAAAATTCCATGCACATGATCATGTGGCATGATGAATTTAATAGGTGAATATAAAAAGTGTTTAGAGGCTCTAGATAGAGAGATTAACAACAAATTGCAAACAAATAAGACTCATAAATCATTTCCAGATAGGGGGCAGCACAGTGGTGTAGTGGTTAGCACTTTCACCTAGCAGTAATAGGGTCACTGGTTCAAATCCCGACCACAACACCTTCTGCCTGGAGTTTGCATGTTCTCCCTGTGCCTGTGTGGGTTTCCTCCAGGTACTCTGGTTTCCTCCCACACTCCAAAGACATGCTGGTAGGTTAATTAGATCCTGTCGATAAAATTGGCCAAATATGTGTATGTTGTATGTGTATGTGTTTGTAAGCGTGTCAGGACCCCACAGGGCAAGGACCGCACTATACCACAGATGGACACCAGTGGCAAAAAGCACCCTGAGGCAATTCAGTTCGCATAGGTTGTGCTATACAAGTCATTCATTCATTCATAGGGAAAAGAAGCTCAAAAATCAATTGGAAGGTTACAATAAAGAGATACTAATTAACAAAGAAAAAAGTTTGCACGGGACAAAAATGCATTCCAGAAAGGAAAAGCATGTAGATGGAACCAAAATTATCAGTTAAAAAAATTGATTTTCTATGAAAAAGGACCAATACTCTGCAAATTTACCAATTTCTTCTAGTCTATCTTTTCCATCCACCTTTTCACAGGTTCCTTCCAAACATAAGGGTCCACAGCGTACTAAATGCCAACACCATGGTGATCCAACACAAGGGCAAACAGCCAAGAAAACGGAAAATTCCTATCAAAATACTTACCGTAATTTTCCTTTCCTGATGGACTCCATGGCAGCCAACGTGTGGGTTTAGTCCCGCCTCCACTACCCTATAGGACGTTACTCCCATAAATCTTTGCTCCCTGCCAGAGGCCGTGTTCGGTAACTATCCTACTCCAGCCATTTGGGAGGGAACTCCGGCTGCCATGGAGTCCATCAGGAAAGGAAAATTACGGTAAGTATTTTGATAGGAATTTTCCGTTTTCCTGACAGACTCCATGGCAGCCAACGTGTGGGAAATAACTCGCCATACACACCCGGGTGGGCAAAATGCTGAACAAACAAAGATTTATTTGACACCGTCAATTGACAAAACTTTAGCACCAAAATCAACTGAAGACAGAGCCGCTGGCTCAACACAGTAGTGTGACATAAAAGTATGGATTGACGACCAAGACGCCGCTCTGCATATCACATCAGGAGCTACATGGCGCGAGGCTGCCCACGAAGTTGAGAGACTTCTGGTTGAGTGTGCTGTCACCGCCTGAGGAGGAGCCAACCCCTTCTCCTTATACGCCCACTGGATCGCTTGAACTATCCAAGCAGCAATAGATCTGACTGATGCTCGGGAGCCCTTGTGTTTTCCATAGAACAGGACGAAGAGATAGTCCGACTGGCGGAATGAGGCTGTAACTTCCAAGTATTGTTTCAGGGAACCCCCAACATCCAGAGGGTGAACATCTGAGACTCCAGTGGACCTGAAGGTGGGTAGAGAAATTTCTTGATTCTGGTGAAAAACTGAGGTGACTTTAGGGTTTGACCCTAACATCGGAACCAGAACCACTCTGTCTGGAAAGAAGGTTAGGAAAGGTTCTTTGGCTCCTAGAACCTGGATTTCAGACACCCTCTTCGCCGAGGTGACGGCCACTAAAAAAGCGGTTTTTAACGTAAGCTCTCTGACAGAAAGCGGCTTGTCCAGATGAGAAAAAAAGTCCAAAACAAGAGGCAGATCCCACTTAGGGAATCTTGGCTTCCTTTGGGGTCTCAATCTCATTGCCCCTTTGAAAAATTGTTGGATAAGGGCATGTTTGGCCCATGACACTCCCGTGAAGGCGGAAATAGCTGACACCTGAACACGAAGGGAACTGACCGACAAAGGTAGGTCCAGACCTGACTGCAGAAAACTTAGGATGTCCTGAACTGCCGGGGAACCACATGAATTGGCTCTGGAAGACATATGGGACGAAAATCTTGCCCAGATCCGCTCATATACTTTGTTGGTGCTACGCCTCCTTGCACTCAGGAGGGTGGGAATAGCCTCCTTGGGACACCCTAGTGCCTCCAACCTTCCCCTCTCAAGAACCAGGCCTTCAACTGTAGGTGACCTGGACACGGGTGGAGGATCGTGCCCTGGGAGAGCAGGTCCCGACGGGTCGGAAGAGGAACTGGGTCTCGGAAGCTGAGCAGAGACAGGAGAGGAAACCACGGTCTGTTGGGCCAGTGTGGGATTATAGCCACCATCTCCACTTCCTCCCATCTGAGTCTCCTCAGGAATTGAAAGATGATCGGAGTTGGAGGGAAGGCATAGGCTGTGCGGAACCACCAGCGCTCCGTTAGTGCATCCACCCCGTAGGCTTGTGGATCCCTGAACCGCGAGTAGTATCTCGCCAGCTTCCTGTTGTACTGGGAGGCAAAGAGATCCACTTCTGGAGAGATCCCTAGGGATACCACCCAACTGAACACCTCCTCGTGCAGAGCCCACTCGTTGTTGTCCAGCTGCACCCTTGAGAGAAAGTCCGCTTGGACGTTGAGAACCCCGGGAACATAGGTTGCCGTCAAGTTGGCTAGATTCCTCTGTGCCCAACGCATGATAGGTTCCACTTCTGCCAGTAGGGAACGACTCCTGGTGCCCCCTTGTTTCCTTATGTAGGCAACAGCTGTTGTGTTGTCCAATCTGAGAACAACCGACTCTCCCGATATCAGATGAGGGAAGGCCACCAGAGCTAGAAAGGCTGCACGCAACTCCAGGACGTTCGAGACTATCCCTCGAGAGGGAAAGTCCCAAGTGCCCTGAGCCACCTCCATCAGACAATGGGCCCCCCAACCTCTGTTGCTGGCATCTGATGTTACTGTTATCCACCTGATCGGAAGAAGGGAATGGCAATTCAGTAGGTTCTCTCGCTGAAGCCACCAGAAGAGGGAACTCCTCATGACTTGAGTGACACGAATTGTCTGGACTTTGTCTCCCGACCACTGGAGAAGAAAACCCTTCTGAAAAGGACGCATTCTCCACTGTGCCCACTTCACCATCGGTATTGTGGACACCATGGTGCCTATGACCTTCAGGCAATACCGAGTGCTGAGATGAGGAGACGCGAGAGCCAGGTGGATCCTGTCTCGCACTATTCTGACCTTTTCCTCGGGCAGAGAGATGGTACCTCTCACCGTGTTGAAGAATGCTCCCAGGAACACGAGATACTGTGAAGGTTCCAGCTGGCTTTTTTCCGTATTCAGGAGCCATCCGAACTCCTTGAGCGTTGAGATGGTCTGATCTCTGTGATCTACCAGACAACTTCTGTCCTGAGCCAACAAGAGTAGATCGTCCAGGTAGTGATGGATCCGGATTTTTCTGATCCTTAGTAGAGCTACGATTGCTAGTAGGACCTTCGAGAAGGTACGTGGAGAAGTGGACAGACCGAAGGGAAGGCAAGTGAATTGTAAATGAACCTGGTCTATGGAGAACCGCAGGAACTGTTGGAAGTCTGTTGCGACGGGCACGTGGAAGTAGGCGTCTTTTAGGTCTATGGAGACCATCCAATCCCCTGGCTGTACTGACTGTTGGATTGTGGCCAGGGTCTCCATCTTGAACCTCTCCTTCTTTATGAAGCGGTTCAGATATGTCAGGTCTATTACGGGTCTCCACGCCCCGCTCTTCTTCTGGACTAAGAAAAGAGGGGAATATATTCCCATACCACGTTGCTCGACTGGCACGGGAATAGCTGCGCCTTGTTCCAATAAAGATTTTACGTAGGTTGAAAGTATCATCCTTTTTCCTTCTGATGTTGGAATGGATGTGGGGACACACCTGCACTTGGGGACCCTGCTGAACGTCCAAGTGTGTCCTGAGGAAACCGTCCTGACGGTCCAGAAATCCTGGATTGAGGCCGCCCAGACGTGCCGAAAAAGGAGCAGGCGAGCTCCCACCCGGTCCGTCTGGACGGGCTCGCTCTCAAAAGGACTTGGTCGGTTGTTTGTCACCCGACAAACTGCTTTTTGTAGCTTTTTTGAAAGATGATTGCCTGGACCTCCAAGACCTGGAGAATTCCTTCCCGGGCCTGTAACTGCGTGCCTCCCTGGCACGGTCTTGACCTTGCTTCCTTGGAAATGAACCTCTGGGATTTTGTTGGCGCCTGTCTTGGGGAAGGAACCCAGACTTACCGCCCGTGGCCCGAGTTATAGCACTATCCAACCTATTCCCAAACAAAGACGAACCGTCAAAGGGGATCCGGCACCAAACCTGCTTAGATGCCGGGTCGGCCAGCCAAGGACGGAGCCACAGGGCACGCTTGGCAGTCACAGAGGATAGCATAACTCGAGACAAGAGACGAATAATGTCAATTGAGGCCTCCCCCAAGAAAGCCGAGGCCAGCCTCAGCTCCTGTATAGGAGAACTCCTGGCTAGCTCTTCTGAGACACCCCTGAGTGTCTCGTCGACACTGTCGGACCAGACCTCCATTGCTCTAGACAAGGCCGCCAGAGCCAGGGCCGGTTTACAGGCCGTGCCAGCCATAAGGTAGACCCGCTTCAGGTCAGAATCAATTCTCCTGTCTAGAGCGTCCTTGAAGGAGACCGTGTCCTCCAAGGGAAGGGTCACATGTCTGACCAACCGCATTACTGCCGCATCCACTAGGGGGGGGTGATTCCAGCTGTTTTACCTCTTCTTCTCTGAATGGGTACAGCTTCTGAATTTTTGGCAGGAGAGAGTTCTTCTTCTCTACCTTTCCCCATTCTTCCGTAATAACCTCTCCTAGTTCCGACAGAAAGGGAAAACTGATCCGCTCCTTCTTTAATTGTTTGAAAAATTTTCTCTGCTTCGCTGGAGCCGTCACCGGCTCTTCCCAATTCAAGGTTTCCTTGATGGCTTTGACCAAAGGAGGGAGCAGAGCAAAATCAAAACCGGAACCAGCCACATCTTCCTCAGATTCACTATCGGAGAGATCCGCGGATGGATGGCTTGGTAACGAGGCTTCCCAAGTATCTTGAACCTGGGTATCCCTCACAGGAGATTTGGGCGACTCTACAGGAGATACATGAGGGGCTTCCAGCTCCTTTAAGCTGTCCTTGACCATCTTCTCCACCACCGCTACGCGCATGCGCGAACCAAGCCTCGTTCTCGCGCTGGCTCTGCGCATGCGCAGAACGACCGCGCGGCGAACGAGGAAGGGACTCGGCGGCTGGAACGCACAAGGAACCAGCCGCCATGATGACCAGACACACCGCACCAGCGGTGTATGGGGACACAGAACCAGGAAAGGCACAAAACAACACTGCCACAAACAACAGAAACAGGCTGCCATGCAGAACTCACCCCTCCTGTGAACGATCGTTTGGCCGAAGGTAGGAAAGACTTACATGCCGGACTTTGTAGGGGGAAACAGTCACCTGCTAGTAGCCAGGATTAACGACCATAACGCGGTTCTGCCTTGTCAGTGACCAGGAACACACCTCTTCAGCGCCTCTTCCATATGCCCCTTTCCATACTCCGCTAGTAGCCAGAGCTTATTGGAAATGTGCGACTCCCAGTCGCTCGGCCAGTCCGTATCACAGGGGGGAACGATAATCTTCAGGTAGAAAGACATAGTATAGGTCCTTCGGAGGAGGACAAAAAAAGAACACGGCCTCTGGCAGGGAGCAAAGATTTATGGGAGTAACGTCCTATAGGGTAGTGGAGGCGGGACTAAACCCACACGTTGGCTGCCATGGAGTCTGTCAGGAAACCTAGTTTTGATGTCTCTCAAATGGTATATAAAAAAAAAAAAAAACTTCCCTTCATGCGTGTGTTTCCTCTATGGTAACATTCTGCAGTAATATTTATAAATTTCGATTATATGACCTTGGTTTTGATCTCTCATCGAGCCCTTTAGTTTACATATATGTGTTGTAATATATATATATATATATACACACTTTTCATGTGACAACACTGAAGAAATTACGCTTTGCTACAATGTAGTAGTGATTGTACAGTTTGTATAACAGTGTGAATTTGCTGTCCCCTCAAAATAACTCAACACAGAGCCATTAATGTCTAAACTGCCCAGTGTCATGTAACACATTAGGTCTCAGGTGTGAATGAGGGGCAGGTGTGATAAATTTGGTGTTATCGCTCTCCCTCTCTCATACTGGTCACTGGAAGTTCAACATGGCACCTCATGGCAAAGAACTCTCTGAGGATCTGAAAAAAATAATTGTTTCTCTACATAAAGATGGCCCTAGGCTATAAGAAGATTGCCAAGACCCTGAGCTGAGCTGCAGTATGGTGACCATATAGTGTTTATATATATATATATATATATAAATGCACACACATACATATACATATATTATCTCAAATCTTTTCCAGCAATGGATGCATGAGTGCAAGCAACTTTTTATCGCTCTCACAGGTAAGTATGTATCATACCCCTGAATAAGGATGGGCCCGGTGCTCGATGCGAACCCATGTTCGCATCGAGCACCGGGTGTTCGCTCGCTCGGCGAGCGCAGAACTATTTTGGCCGCTCGCATCACATTCGTGTGATGCGAGCGGCCCCGCAATGCATTGCGGCTGGCGCGGCCGGCGCAGTGCATTGCTGGCTGATGATTGGCCAAGCATGCACTGTGACCCCGCATGCTTGGCCAATCACAGCGCCGGAAACTCAGAGAGCCATAATTGGCTACAGGCAGGACGCCTGTAGCCAATTACAGCTCAGGGGCTTTAGTACACGCCCCCTCATTTAAAACGCCGCCACGCCGTCGGCGGCAGTCACATGAGTTCCGGCATTAGGAGAGATCAGGCTGATTCTGTGTCACTCTGCTAGATTCATATAGAAAGATTTGCTCTACTTTTCTAAACCATTGGCTATTTATTTGCTAAACCATTGCTACCTGTCATTGATCGTCCATTGCTGCTGCTGGTTAGTGTGTTTTTAGCTGCTGCTGGGGGTTAGTCTGGTGCGTGTCTTACTGTTAGTACAGTATTTCAGTAGTACCAACCGCAGTGCTGTTAGTACAGCACTGCACCCCAAAAGCACCCATAGGACTTCTAGTGTGTTAGTGGCAGCAAACAGAGCTCCTATATTTTCTTTCCAGAAGCACCCATAGGACTTGTACTGTGTTAGTCCCATCACACAGAGTTCCTATATTGTCTTTCCAGAAGCACTCATAGGACTTGTACTGTGTTAGTGGCATCACACAGAGTTCCTATATTTTCTTCCCAGAAGCACCCATAGGACTTGTACTGTGTTAGTGGCATCACATAGAGTTCCTATATTTTCTTCCCAGAAGCACCCATAGGACTTGTACTGTGTTAGTGGCATCACACAGAGTTCCTATATTTTCTTCCCAGAAGCACCCATAGGACTTGTAGTGTGTTAGTGGCATCACACAGAGTTCCTATATTTTCTTCCCAGAAGCACCCATAGGACTTGTACTGTGTTAGTGGCATCACATAGAGTTCCTATATTTTCTTCCCAGAAGCACCCATAGGACTTGTACTGTGTTAGTGGCATCACATAGAGTTCCTATATTTTCTTCCCAGAAGCACCCATAGGACTTGTACTGTGTTAGTCCCATCACACAGAGTTCCTATATTTTCTTCCCAGAAGCACCCATAGGACTTGTACTGTGTTAGTCCCATCATACAGAGTTCCTATATTTTCTTCCCAGAAGCACCCATAGGACTTGTAGTGTGTTAGTGGCATCACACAGAGTTCCTATATTTTCTTCCCAGAAGCACTCATAGGACTTGTACTGTGATAGTGGCATCACACAGAGTTCCTATATTTTCTTCCAGAAGCACCCATAGGACTTGTACTGTGTTAGTGGCATCACACAGAGTTCCTATATTTTCTTCCCAGAAGCACCCATAGGACTTGTACTGTGTTAGTGGCATCACACAGAGTTCCTATATTTTCTTCCCAGAAGCACCCATAGGACTTGTAGTGTGTTAGTGGCATCACACAGAGTTCCTATATTTTCTTCCCAGAAGCACTCATAGGACTTGTACTGTGTTAGTGGCATCACACAGAGTTCCTATATTTTCTTCCCAGAAGCACCCATAGGACTTGTACTGTGTTAGTCCCATCACACAGAGTTCCTATATTTTCTTCCCAGAAGCACCCATAGGACTTGTACTGTGTTAGTCCCATCATACAGAGTTCCTATATTTTCTTCCCAGAAGCACCCATAGGACTTGTAGTGTGTTAGTGGCATCACACAGAGTTCCTATATTTTCTTCCCAGAAGCACCCATAGGACTTGTACTGTGTTAGTGGCATCACATAGAGTTCCTATATTTTCTTCCCAGAAGCACCCATAGGACTTGTACTGTGTTAGTGGCATCACATAGAGTTCCTATATTTTCTTCCCAGAAGCACCCATAGGACTTGTACTGTGTTAGTCCCATCACACAGAGTTCCTATATTTTCTTCCCAGAAGCACCCATAGGACTTGTACTGTGTTAGTCCCATCATACAGAGTTCCTATATTTTCTTCCCAGAAGCACCCATAGGACTTGTAGTGTGTTAGTGGCATCACACAGAGTTCCTATATTTTCTTCCCAGAAGCACTCATAGGACTTGTACTGTGATAGTGGCATCACACAGAGTTCCTATATTTTCTTCCCAGAAGCACCCATAGGACTTGTACTGTGTTAGTGGCATCACACAGAGTTCCTATATTTTCTTCCCAGAAGCACCCATAGGACTTCTACTGTGTTAGTCCCATCACACAGAGTTCCTATATTTTCTTCCCAGAAGCACCCATAGGACTTGTACTGTGTTAGTCCCATCATACAGAGTTCCTATATTTTCTTCCCAGAAGCACCCATAGGACTTGTAGTGTGTTAGTGGCATCACACAGAGTTCCTATATTTTCTTCCCAGAAGCACTCATAGGACTTGTACTGTGATAGTGGCATCACACAGAGTTCCTATATTTTCTTCCCAGAAGCACCCATAGGACTTGTAGTGTGTTAGTGGCATCACACAGAGTTCCTATATTTTCTTCCCAGAAGCACCCATAGGACTTGTACTGTGTTAGTGGCATCACACAGAGTTCCTATATTTTCTTCCCAGAAGCACCCATAGGACTTGTAGTGTGTTAGTGGCATCACACAGAGTTCCTATATTTTCTTCCCAGAAGCACTCATAGGACTTGTACTGTGTTAGTCCCATCACACAGAGTTCCTATATTTTCTTCCCAGAAGCACCCATAGGACTTGTACTGTGTTAGTCCCATCACACAGAGTTCCTATATTTTCTTCCCAGAAGCACCCATAGGACTTGTACTGTGTTAGTCCCATCATACAGAGTTCCTATATTTTCTTCCCAGAAGCACCCATAGGACTTGTAGTGTGTTAGTGGCATCACACAGAGTTCCTATATTTTCTTCCCAGAAGCACTCATAGGACTTGTACTGTGATAGTGGCATCACACAGAGTTCCTATATTTTCTTCCCAGAAGCACCCATAGGACTTGTACTGTGTTAGTGGCATCACACAGAGTTCCTATATTTTCTTCCCAGAAGCACCCATAGGACTTGTACTGTGTTAGTGGCATCACACAGAGTTCCTATATTTTCTTCCCAGAAGCACCCATAGGACTTGTAGTGTGTTAGTGGCATCACACAGAGTTCCTATATTTTCTTCCCAGAAGCACTCATAGGACTTGTACTGTGATAGTGGCATCACACAGAGTTCCTATATTTTCTTCCCAGAAGCACCCATAGGACTTGTACTGTGTTAGTCCCATCACACAGAGTTCCTATATTTTCTTCCCAGAAGCACCCATAGGACTTGTACTGTGTTAGTCCCATCATACAGAGTTCCTATATTTTCTTCCCAGAAGCACCCATAGGACTTGTACTGTGTTAGTGGCATCACACAGAGTTCCTATATTTTCTTCCCAGAAGCACCCATAGGACTTGTACTGTGTTAGTGGCATCACACAGAGTTCCTATATTTTCTTCCCAGAAGCACCCATAGGACTTGTACTGTGTTAGTGGCATCACACAGAGTTCCTATATTTTCTTCCCAGAAGCACTCATAGGACTTGTACTGTGATAGTGGCATCACACAGAGTTCCTATATTTTCTTCCCAGAAGCACCCATAGGACTTGTACTGTGTTAGTCCCATCATACAGAGTTCCTATATTTTCTTCCCAGAAGCACCCATAGGACTTGTACTGTGTTAGTGGCATCACACAGAGTTCCTATATTTTCTTCCCAGAAGCACCCATAGGACTTGTACTGTGTTAGTGGCATCACACAGAGTTCCTATATTTTCTTCCCAGAAGCACCCATAGGACTTGTACTGTGTTCGTGGCATCACACAGAGTTCCTATATTTTCTTCCCAGAAGCACCCATAGGACTTGTACTGTGTTAGTCCCATCACACAGAGCTCCTATATTTTCTTCCCAGAAGCACCCATAGGACTTGTACTGTGTTAGTGGCATCACACAGAGTTCCTATATTTTCTTCCCAGAAGCACCCATAGGACTTGTAGTGTGTTAGTGGCATCACACAGAGTTCCTATATTTTCTTCCCAGAAGCACTCATAGGACTTGTACTGTGATAGTGGCATCACACAGAGTTCCTATGTTTTCTTCCCAGAAGCACCCATAGGACTTGTACTGTGTTAGTCCCATCACACAGAGTTCCTATATTTTCTTCCCAGAAGCACCCATAGGACTTGTACTGTGTTAGTCCCATCATACAGAGTTCCTATATTTTCTTCCCAGAAGCACCCATAGGACTTGTACTGTGTTAGTGGCATCACACAGAGTTCCTATATTTTCTTCCCAGAAGCACCCATAGGACTTCGAGTGTGTTAGTGGCATCACACAGAGTTCCTATATTTTCTTCCCAGAAGCACTCATAGGACTTGTACTGTGTTAGTGGCATCACACAGAGTTCCTATATTTTCTTCCCAGAAGCACCCATAGGACTTGTAGTGTGTTAGTGGCATCACACAGAGTTCCTATATTTTCTTCCCAGAAGCACTCATAGGACTTGTACTGTGTTAGTCCCATCACACAGAGTTCCTATATTTTCTTCCCAGAAGCACCCATAGGACTTGTACTGTGTTAGTCCCATCACACAGAGTTCCTATATTTTCTTCCCAGAAGCACCCATAGGACTTGTACTGTGTTAGTGGCATCACACAGATTTCCTATATTTTCTTCCCAGAAGCACCCATAGGACTTGTAGTGTGTTAGTGGCATCACACAGAGTTCCTATATTTTCTTCCCAGAAGCACTCATAGGACTTGTACTGTGATAGTGGCATCACACAGAGTTCCTATATTTTCTTCCCAGAAGCACCCATAGGACTTGTACTGTGTTAGTGGCATCACACAGAGTTCCTATATTTTCTTCCCAGAAGCACCCATAGGACTTGTACTGTGTTAGTCCCATCATACAGAGTTCCTATATTTTCTTCCTAGAAGCACCCATAGGACTTGTACTGTGTTAGTGGCATCACACAGAGTTCCTATATTTTTTCCCAGAAGCACCCATAGGACTTGTACTGTGTTAGTGGCATCACACAGAGTTCCTATATTTTCTTCCCAGAAGCACCCATAGGACTTGTACTGTGTTAGTGGCATCACACAGAGTTCCTATATTTTCTTCCCAGAAGCACTCATAGGACTTGTACTGTGATAGTGGCATCACACAGAGTTCCTATATTTTCTTCCCAGAAGCACCCATAGCACTTGTACTGTGTTAGTCCCATCACACAGAGTTCCTATATTTTCTTCCCAGAAGCACCCATAGGACTTGTACTGTGTTAGTCCCATCATACAGAGTTCCTATATGTTCTTCCCAGAAGCACCCATAGGACTTGTACTGTGTTAGTGGCATCACACAGAGTTCCTATATTTTCTTCCCAGAAGCACCCATAGGACTTGTACTGTGTTAGTGGCATCACACAGAGTTCCTATATTTTCTTCCCAGAAGCACCCATAGGACTTGTAGTGTGTTAGTGGCATCACACAGAATTCCTATATTTTCTTCCCAGAAGCACCCATAGGACTTGTACTGTGTTAGTCCCATCACACAGAGCTCCTATATTTTCTTCCCAGAAGCACCCATAGGACTTGTACTGTGTTAGTGGCATCACACAGAGTTCCTATATTTTCTTCCCAGAAGCACCCATAGGACTTGTAGTGTGTTAGTGGCATCACACAGAGTTCCTATATTTTCTTCCCAGAAGCACTCATAGGACTTGTAGTGTGATAGTGGCATCACACAGAGTTCCTATATTTTCTTCCCAGAAGCACCCATAGGACTTGTACTGTGTTAGTCCCATCACACAGAGTTCCTATATTTTCTTCCCAGAAGCACTCATAGGACTTGTACTGTGTTAGTCCCATCACACAGAGTTCCTATATTTTCTTCCCAGAAGCACCCATAGGACTTGTACTGTGTTAGTCCCATCACACAGAGTTCCTATATTTTCTTCCCAGAAGCACCCATAGGACTTGTACTGTGTTAGTCCCATCATACAGAGTTCCTATATTTTCTTCCCAGAAGCACCCATAGGACTTGTAGTGTGTTAGTGGCATCACACAGAGTTCCTATATTTTCTTCCCAGAAGCACTCATAGGACTTGTACTGTGATAGTGGCATCACACAGAGTTCCTATATTTTCTTCCCAGAAGCACCCATAGGACTTGTACTGTGTTAGTGGCATCACACAGAGTTCCTATATTTTCTTCCCAGAAGCACCCATAGGACTTGTACTGTGTTAGTCCCATCACACAGAGTTCCTATATTTTCTTCCCAGAAGCACCCATAGGACTTGTACTGTGTTAGTCCCATCATACAGAGTTACTATATTTTCTTCCCAGAAGCACTCATAGGACTTGTACTGTGATAGTGGCATCACACAGAGTTCCTATATTTTCTTCCCAGAAGCACCCATAGGACTTGTACTGTGTTAGTCCCATCACACAGAGTTCCTATATTTTCTTCCCAGAAGCACCCATAGGACTTGTACTGTGTTAGTCCCATCATACAGAGTTCCTATATTTTCTTCCCAGAAGCACCCATAGGACTTGTACTGTGTTAGTGGCATCACACAGAGTTCCTATATTTTCTTCCCAGAAGCACCCATAGGACTTGTACTGTGTTAGTGGCATCACACAGAGTTCCTATATTTTCTTCCCAGAAGCACCCATAGGACTTGTACTGTGTTAGTGGCATCACACAGAGTTCCTATATTTTCTTCCCAGAAGCACTCATAGGACTTGTAGTGTGATAGTGGCATCACACAGAGTTCCTATATTTTCTTCCCAGAAGCACCCATAGGACTTGTACTGTGTTAGTCCCATCACACAGAGTTCCTATATTTTCTTCCCAGAAGCACCCATAGGACTTGTACTGTGTTAGTCCCATCATACAGAGTTACTATATTTTCTTCCCAGAAGCACCCATAGGACTTGTACTGTGTTAGTGGCATCACACAGAGTTCCTATATTTTCTTCCCAGAAGCACCCATAGGACTTGTACTGTGTTAGTGGCATCACACAGAGTTCCTATATTTTCTTCCCAGAAGCACCCATAGGACTTGTACTGTGTTAGTGGCATCACACAGAGTTCCTATATTTTCTTCCCAGAAGCACCCATAGGACTTGTACTGTGTTAGTCCCATCACACAGAGCTCCTATATTTTCTTCCCAGAAGCACCCATAGGACTTGTACTGTGTTAGTGGCATCACACAGAGTTCCTATATTTTCTTCCCAGAAGCACCCATAGGACTTGTAGTGTGTTAGTGGCATCACACAGAGTTCCTATATTTTCTTCCCAGAAGCACTCATAGGACTTGTACTGTGATAGTGGCATCACACAGAGTTCCTATGTTTTCTTCCCAGAAGCACCCATAGGACTTGTACTGTGTTAGTCCCATCACACAGAGTTCCTATATTTTCTTCCCAGAAGCACCCATAGGACTTGTACTGTGTTAGTCCCATCATACAGAGTTCCTATATTTTCTTCCCAGAAGCACCCATAGGACTTGTACTGTGTTAGTGGCATCACACAGAGTTCCTATATTTTCTTCCCAGAAGCACCCATAGGACTTGTACTGTGTTAGTCCCATCATACAGAGCTCCTATATTTTCTTCCCAGAAGCACCCATAGGACTTGTACTGTGTTAGTGGCATCACACAGAGTTCCTATATTTTCTTCCCAGAAGCACCCATAGGACTTGTAATGTGTTAGTGGCATCACACAGAGTTCCTATATTTTCTTCCCAGAAGCACTCATAGGACTTGTACTGTGATAGTGGCATCACACAGAGTTCCTATATTTTCTTCCCAGAAGCACCCATAGGACTTGTACTGTGTTAGTGGCATCACACAGAGTTCCTATATTTTCTTCCCAGAAGCACCCATAGGACTTGTACTGTGTTAGTCCCATCATACAGAGTTCCTATATTTTCTTCCCAGAAGCACCCATAGGACTTGTACTGTGTTAGTGGCATCACACAGAGTTCCTATATTTTCTTCCCAGAAGCACCCATAGGACTTGTACTGTGTTAGTGGCATCACACAGAGTTCCTATATTTTCTTCCCAGAAGCACCCATAGGACTTGTACTGTGTTAGTGGCATCACACAGAATTCCTATATTTCCTTCCCAGAAGCACCCATAGGACTTGTACTGTGTTAGTCCCATCACACAGAGCTCCTATATTTTCTTCCCAGAAGCACCCATAGGACTTGTACTGTGTTAGTGGCATCACACAGAGTTCCTATATTTTCTTCCCAGAAGCACCCATAGGACTTGTAGTGTGTTAGTGGCATCACACAGAGTTCCTATATTTTCTTCCCAGAAGCACTCATAGGACTTGTACTGTGATAGTGGCATCACACAGAGTTCCTATGTTTTCTTCCCAGAAGCACCCATAGGACTTGTACTGTGTTAGTCCCATCACACAGAGTTCCTATATTTTCTTCCCAGAAGCACCCATAGGACTTGTACTGTGTTAGTGGCATCACACAGAATTCCTATATTTCCTTCCCAGAAGCACCCATAGGACTTGTACTGTGTTAGTCCCATCACACAGAGCTCCTATATTTTCTTCCCAGAAGCACCCATAGGACTTGTACTGTGTTAGTGGCATCACACAGAGTTCCTATATTTTCTTCCCAGAAGCACCCATAGGACTTGTAGTGTGTTAGTCCCATCACACAGAGTTCCTATATTTTCTTCCCAGAAGCACTCATAGGACTTGTACTGTGATAGTGGCATCACACAGAGTTCCTATGTTTTCTTCCCAGAAGCACCCATAGGACTTGTACTGTGTTAGTCCCATCACACAGAGTTCCTATATTTTCTTCCCAGAAGCACCCATAGGACTTGTACTGTGTTAGTCCCATCATACAGAGTTCCTATATTTTCTTCCCAGAAGCACCCATAGGACTTGTACTGTGTTAGTGGCATCACACAGAGTTCCTATATTTTCTTCCCAGAAGCACCCATAGGACTTGTACTGTGTTAGTGGCATCACACAGAGTTCCTATATTTTCTTCCCAGAAGCACCCATAGGACTTGTACTGTGTTAGTGGCATCACACAGAATTCCTATATTTTCTTCCCAGAAGCACCCATAGGACTTGTACTGTGTTAGTCCCATCACACAGAGCTCCTATATTTTATTCCCAGAAGCACCCATAGGACTTGTACTGTGTTAGTGGCATCACACAGAGTTCCTATATTTTCTTCCCAGAAGCACCCATAGGACTTGTAGTGTGTTAGTGGCATCACACAGAGTTCCTATATTTTCTTCCCAGAAGCACCCATAGGACTTGTACTGTGTTAGTCCCATCACACAGAGCTCCTATATTTTCTTCCCAGAAGCACCCATAGGACTTGTACTGTGTTAGTCCCATCATACAGAGTTCCTATATTTTCTTCCCAGAAGCACCCATAGGACTTGTACTGTGTTAGTGGCATCACACAGAGTTCCTATATTTTCTTCCCAGAAGCACCCATAGGACTTGTACTGTGTTAGTGGCATCACACAGAGTTCCTATATTTTCTTCCCAGAAGCACCCATAGGACTTGTAGTGTGTTAGTGGCATCACACAGAGTTCCTATATTTTCTTCCCAGAAGCACTCATAGGACTTGTACTGTGTTAGTGGCATCACACAGAGCTCCTATATTTTCTTCCCAGAAGCACCCATAGGACTTGTACTGTGTTAGTGGCATCACACAGAGTTCCTATATTTTCTTCCCAGAAGCACCCATAGGACTTGTACTGTGTTAGTCCCATCACACAGAGCTCCTATATTTTCTTCCCAGAAGCACCCATAGGACTTGTACTGTGTTAGTGGCATCACACAGAGTTCCTATATTTTCTTCCCAGAAGCACCCATAGGACTTGTAATGTGTTAGTGGCATCACACAGAGTTCCTATATTTTCTTCCCAGAAGCACTCATAGGACTTGTAGTGTGATAGTGGCATCACACAGAGTTCCTATATTTTCTTCCCAGAAGCATCCATAGGACTTGTACTGTGTTAGTGGCATCACACAGAGTTCCTATATTTTTTCTTCCCAGAAGCACCCATAGGACTTGTACTGTGTTAGTGGCATCATACAGAGTTCCTATATTTTCTTCCCAGAAGCACCCATAGGACTTGTACTGTGTTAGTGGCATCACACAGAGTTCCTATATTTTCTTCCCAGAAGCACCCATAGGACTTGTACTGTGTTAGTGGCATCACACAGAGTTCCTATATTTTCTTCCCAGAAGCACCCATAGGACTTGTACTGTGTTAGTGGCATCACACAGAATTCCTATATTTTCTTCCCAGAAGCACCCATAGGACTTGTACTGTGTTAGTGGCATCACACAGAGCTCCTATATTTTTTCTTCCCAGAAGCACCCATAGGACTTGTACTGTGTTAGTGGCATCACACAGAGTTCCTATATTTTCTTCCCAGAAGCACCCATAGGACTTCTAGTGTGTTAGTGGCATCACACAGAGTTCCTATATTTTCTTCCCAGAAGCACTCATAGGACTTGTACTGTGATAGTGGCATCACACAGAGTTCCTATGTTTTCTTCCCAGAAGCACCCATAGGACTTGTACTGTGTTAGTGGCATCACACAGAGTTCCTATATTTTCTTCCCAGAAGCACCCATAGGACTTCTACTGTGTTAGTGGCATCATACAGAGTTCCTATATTTTCTTCCCAGAAGCACCCATAGGACTTGTACTGTGTTAGTGGCATCACACAGAGTTCCTATATTTTCTTCCCAGAAGCACCCATAGGACTTCTACTGTGTTAGTGGCATCACACAGAGTTCCTATATTTTCTTCCCAGAAGCACCCATAGGACTTCTACTGTGTTAGTGGCATCACACAGAATTCCTATATTTTCTTCCCAGAAGCACCCATAGGACTTCTACTGTGTTAGTGGCATCACACAGAGCTCCTATATTTTCTTCCCAGAAGCACCCATAGGACTTCTACTGTGTTAGTGGCATCACACAGAGTTCCTATATTTTCTTCCCAGAAGCACCCATAGGACTTCTAGTGTGTTAGTGGCATCACACAGAGTTCCTATATTTTCTTCTCAGAAGCACTCATAGGACTTCTACTGTGATAGTGGCATCACACAGAGTTCCTATATTTTCTTCCCAGAAGCACCCATAGGACTTGTACTGTGTTAGTGGCATCACACAGAATTCCTATATTTTCTTCCCAGAAGCACCCATAGGACTTCTACTGTGTTAGTCCCATCACACAGAGCTCCTATATTTTCTTCTCAGAAGCACCCATAGGACTTCTACTGTGTTAGTGGCATCACACAGAGTTCCTATATTTTCTTCCAGAAGCACCCATAGGACTTCTAGTGTGTTAGTGGCATCACACAGAGTTCCTATATTTTCTTCTCAGAAGCACTCATAGGACTTGTACTGTGATAGTGGCATCACACAGAGTTCCTATATTTTCTTCTCAGAAGCACCCATAGGACTTGTACTGTGTTAGTGGCATCACATAGAGTTCCTATATTTTCTTCCCAGAAGCACCCATAGGACTTCTAGTGTGTTAGTGGCATCACACAGAGCTCCAATATTTTCTTTGCAGAAGCACCCATAGGACTTCTAGTGTGTTAGTGGCATCACACAGAGCTCCTATATTTTCTTCTCAGAAGCACCCATAGGACTTCTAGTGTGTTAGTGGCATCACACAGAGCTCCAATATTTTCTTTACAGAAGCACCCATAGGACTTCTAGTGTGTTAGTGGCATCACACAGAGCTCCTATATTTTCTTCTCAGCAGCACCCACAGGACTTCTAGTGTGTTAGTGGCATCACACAGAGCTCCAATATTTTCTTTGCAGAAGCACCCATAGGAGTTCTAGTGTGTTAGTGGCATCACACAGAGCTCCTATATTTTCTTTGCAGAAGCACCCATAGGACTTCTAGTGTGTTAGTGGCATCACACAGAGCTCCTATATTTTTCTTCTCAGCAGCACCCACAGGACTTCTAGTGTGTTAGTGGCATCACACAGAGCTCCAATATTTTCTTTGCAGAAGCACCATAGGACTTCTAGTGTGTTAGTGGCATCACACAGAGCTCCTATATTTTCTTCTCAGCAGCACCCACAGGACTACCGACTACAATGGCTGGAAGACCGCCAAGGGGAGGCAGAGCGTGCAGAGCTAAGAACACAGGTAGGCAGGCTCTGTTTCTAGTGGACGTGGCCGTGGCCGTGGACGTGGTCGTGCATCGTCATCAGCACGTGACCATGGGACACGCGCGTCTTTGTTTTCGGCAGCTGGACATGTGGAGCCGCATCATGCTGAAGGCTTGGTAGAATGGATGACCAAGCCCTCCTCATCCTCCTCATCCTCTCTCACCCAGGCTCAGGGTACTGGCAGAGCACCTGCCAACGCGTACTCAATGGCCTCATCAGCCACCCCTTCCCTAGACCCACCATGTCCTCCTGAGGAGTCCCCCGAACTCTTTGAGCACAGTGTTGGGTACATGCTCCAGGAGGATGCCCAACGATTCGAAGGCTCGAATGATGATACCCAGCTTGAGGAAGTCAGTAGTGTGCGCGCAGAGAGAGGGGATGCTGAAGGACAGCAATCTGGCAGTACTGTTCCACCAGCTGCAGCTTACTGCCAGGTTTGCTCTAGTGGTGAAGAGGGAGGGGATGATGAGGTCACTGACGCCACGTGGGTGCCTGGAGGGAGAGAGGATGAGAAGGAGGAGGAGGATGCGGCGTCACATGTCCAACGAGACAGGATGCCCCCTGGAGGCCAGCTAGAGGCCAGCACAGCAACTGTACAACACCGCAGAGCTCCGCCTTTGCAGGGCGCTGCCTCTGCACGTTATCAGAAAAGTTCTTTGGTGTGGGCCTTTTTTGAGACGAGTGCATCAGATCGCACCACTGCTATTTGCAATATTTGTCTCAAGCGTATCTCGCGTGGCCAAAACATCAGCCGCTTGGGCACCACAAGCATGAGCAGACATATGTCGACCTGCCATGCAGCTCGTTGGCAGGCACACATAAAAGACCCACACCAAAGAACTAAGCGGACCTCTCCTTGCTCCTCATCAGCTGGGATCTCCATCCCCACTACATCTTCAGTCCTCTCTGAAAGCTGCTGTGAGAGGACTGAAGGTGTAGAATTAGGTGTGTCACAACCAAGTAATTGCAGTACACCGACGTCCGATAGTAGCAGGCAAATTTCCCTGCCCCAGCTGCTGGACCGTCGAAAGAAGTACACTCCCAGCCATCCACATGCCCAGCGGTTGAATGCTAGCTTGGCTAAATTGCTAGCACTTCAACTGCTGCCTTTTCAGTTGGTAGACTCGGCCCCCTTCCGTGAGTTTGTTCAATGTGCGGTTCCTCAGTGGCAGGTTCCCAAACGCCACTTTTTCTCACGGAAGGCGATTCCGTCTCTCTACCGGCATGTGGAAGGCAATGTCCATGCCTCGCTGGACAGGGCGGTCAGCGGTAAGGTGCATATTACCGCTGACTCATGGTCCAGCAGGCATGGACAGGGACGTTACCTTTCTTTCACGGCCCATTGGGTCACTCTATTGGCAGCTGGGAGGGATGCAGGACAAGGTGCAGTAGTGTTGGAGGTTGTTCCGCCACCACGCCTCCAAAACGCTACTACTGCTACTGGTTGTGACACACCTCTCTCCTCCACCCCCCCTCCTCTTCTTCTTCCTCCAGTGCTCTGTCCTCGGAACCAGCGGTGCTCCGTAGGCGTACAAGGGGCTACGCAAGTACGCAGGCAAAAAGATGCCATGCCGTGCTTGCGCTGGTGTGTTTGGGGGACAGGAGCCACACTGGGCCAGAGGTTCTGGCAGCTCTGCAGGGGCAGGCCGAGAGGTGGTTGACGCCACGCCAGCTTAAGCCAGGAATGGTCGTTTCTGACAATGGCACCAACCTCCTCTCCGCCCTGCGACAGGGGCAGCTCACCCATGTGCCCTGTATGGCTCACGTCCTCAACCTGGTGGTGCAGCGGTTCTTGGGCAGGTTCCCAGGCTTACAGGATGTCCTGAGGCAGGCCAGGAAAGACTGTGTGCATTTCCGCCGATCTTATAATGCCAGTGCTCGGCTGACTGAGCTGCAAAAGGAGCTGAACCTGCCCAAGAACCGCCTAATATGTGACATGCCCACCAGGTGGAACTCAACGTTGGCCATGCTGCAGCGACTGCACACGCAGCAGAGGGCCATCAATGAGTACCTTTGCGACTACGGCACCAGGACAGGGTCAGGGGAGCTTGGTTTTTTTTCCCCACGTCAGTGGAGCATGATCAGGGATGCATGCACTGTCCTCTCACCATTTGAGGAGGCCACGAGGATGGTGAGCAGTGACAGTGCATGCATCAGTGACACTGTACCTCTTGTCCACCTGTTGGAGCATACGCTGCGTGGGATAATGGACAGGGCACTTGAGGCAGAACAGAGGCAGGAAGAGGAGGACTTCCTTGCCTCTCAAGGCCCCCTTTATCCGGACAGTGTTCCTTCTGTCCCACCCATCACACAGGAAGAGGATGAGGATGAGGAGGAGGAGGAGGAGGAGGAGGAGGATTGTGTGAGCATGGAGGTGGAGCCTGGCACTCAGCATCAGCAGCAGCAGCAGTCTTTTAGGGATGATGTACAGTCCCAACAAACCAGTGGACTTGTACGTGGCTGGGAGGAGGTGGCTGGCGATCATGTCATCCTCAGTGACCCAGAAGACTCCGGACCGAATGCCTCAGCTAACCTACGCTGCATGGCCTCCCTGATCCTGCAAAGCCTGCGGAAGGATCCTCGTGTTCTTCGGATCAAGGAGAGGGACCATTACTGGCTGGCCACTCTCCTTGATCCACGGTATAAGGGTAAGGTTGCGGACCTTATCTTGCCGTCGCAGAGGGAGCAGAGGATGAGACATCTCAGGGAGGCCTTGCAGAAAGGTCTGTGTAACGCGTTCCCAGAAACTGGGAGGTTACAAACTCCTGGTCCTGGGCGACGAGTTGCTGAGGCTTCGGTCAGTAGCAGAAGGAGCGGTGGGGAAGGTGGACGTCTGACCGATGCGTTCAGACAATTTTTTAGTCCGCAGCCCCAAGGTATGATCGGTTCCAGCAACCATCGCCAGCGTCTGATATACATGGTGCAGGAATACCTTGGGGCAAGGTCAGACTTGGACACCTTTCCCACCGAAAATCCTCTGGCTTACTGGGTCCTGAGGATGGATAACTGGCCAGAGCTTGCACAGTATGCAATTGAGCTACTGGCCTGTCCTGCCTCCAGCGTTCTTTCCGAACGCACATTCAGTGCTGCTGGAGGATTTGTCACCGATCATAGGGTGCGCCTGTCCACCGACTCGGTTGATCGACTGACCTTCATCAAAATGAATCAGTCTTGGATCACCACCAGCTACCAGGCACCTGAAGCGGATATAACGGAATAATTTATAATGTCACATCCCTTCAAGACTGCCTATGCTGATGCTGAGTGACTGTCCTGTTATGTTCACTGACTATCCTCTTCCTCCTCCTCAATGATCCATGCCACCACACCAGTGCCTAAGGCACAATTTTTTCAGCCCCTGTATAACAGGGGCGTGTACTTACAATTTTTTTAAAAAAAAAATGCTTCGCAACACGTGTGACTGCTGTGCTCCAAGTACAGTATCTGTGAGGGGTTGCAGTGTTGTGGCACCAGCACCAGTGCCTAAGGCACAATTTTTCAGCCCCTGTTTAACAGGGGCGTGTAATTACAATTTTTTTAAAAAAATGCTTCGCAACACAGTGTGACTGCTGTGCTCCAAGTACAGTATATGTGAGGGGTTGCAGTGTTGTGGCACCAGCACCAGTGCCTAAGGCACAATTTTTCAGCCCCTGTTGGGGCGTGTAATTACAATTTTTTAGGCAATGCTTTGCAACAGGTCTCATTGCTGTGCTAAGAGTACAGTATCTGTGAGGGGTTGCAGTGTTGTGGCACCAGCACCAATGTCTAAGGCACAATTTTTAAGCCCCTG
The DNA here is from genome assembly GCA_028564925.1 of Lithobates sylvaticus. Lineage (NCBI taxonomy): Eukaryota > Metazoa > Chordata > Amphibia > Anura > Ranidae > Lithobates > Lithobates sylvaticus. The sequence goes on from CM053029.1 coordinate 54,547,023, forward strand.
TTTAACAGGGGCGTGTAATTACAAATCTTGATCTAATAGTTCACAGCAGGGCCCATTCCTGCGCCCACCAAGAGTAACTATGAGGGCCTACAGTCTTGTGGCAACACCGTCCACCACCACCGCCAAAGGCCCAATTTTTCTGCCCTGTTCAACAGGTGCTTGCAATTACAAATCTTGATCTAATAACTCACAGCAGGGCCCATTCCTGCGCCCACCAAGAGTAACTGTGAGGGCTTACAGTCTTGTGGCAACACCGTCCACCACCACCACCAACCCAGGCCCAATTTTTCTGCCCTGTTCAACAGGTGCTTGCAATTACAAATCTTGATCTAATAACTCACAGCAGGGCCCATTCCTGCGCCCACCAAGAGTAACTGTGAGAGCTTACAGTCTTGTGGCAACACCGTCCACCACCACCACCACCACCACCACCAAAGGCCCAATTTTTCTGCCCGGTTCAACAGGTGCATGCAAGTACAAATCTTGATCTATTAACTCACAGCAGGGCCCATTCCTGTGCCCACCAGTCTTGTGGCTACACCAACATCTAATAGGGCAAATTTCTGCAGAGTATATACGCCAGGCCCCTACTTTCAAACATCCAACTTACAAACGACTCCTACTTGCAAACGGAAAGAGAAAACAGGAAGTGAGAGGAAATCTACCCCTAGGAAGGGAAATTCTATGCTGTTAGATTTAATTTGGGAAAAAGGTATCTCCTCTCTACTGATGCTTTATCACCAATCCTTGTTTCAATTCAAACCCCACTTTTCCAAAAACATTTGTCATTGGGACGGAAAGTGAGGTGACATGTTCTGAACAGATGTGCAAAGACAGCAAATGTTACAGGGGTGATAACCCCTCCCTATGTTCTCCAAAAAGCTTAAAAATAGATTTTTTTGGGATGGAGCTACACTTCATAATGTACCTGTTCAGATTCTACTTAAGAACAAACCTACAGTCCGTGTCTTGTTTGCACCACCTATATACTGCTGTTCAGAGTATATAGGGTTGTAGGTATAGGGTTTTATTTTGGGTGCGGGGTCCCCCTTAATATCCATACAAGACCCAAAGGGGCTGGGGTGGGGGGGGGGGGGTGATGGGGTAGCCATGCCATTTTTCTCAAGGATTTTCAGCCATATGGCGGCCAGGACAAGACATGCCATTAAAGCCGCAAGTGTTTTTAAATGGCTTCTTTTTTTCCTTTACAAATGTCATTTTGTGCAAGGACAGTTCTAAACACGGGAAACACATGCCACTTCACAGGCATACTTTAGACACCCCCCAGGTACCATATTTAAAGGAAAATTTCACTTTTTTTTTTTTCACTTTATGCATCATTAAAATGACTGCTCCCGAAAAAACGTTAGTTTTTAAAAGTTTTTTTGCATTGATATATGTCCCCTGGGGCAGGACCCGGGTCCCCAAACCTGTTTTATGACATTAACATGCATATTGGCCGTTGTAATTAGCACTTTTGATTTCGAACGTTCGCGTCCATTATAACGTATAGGGTTCGAAAATTCGCGCAAACTTTCGGTCCGTTCGAAGGTTCTGGTTCAAACCGAACCCGGGGGTGTTCGGCTCATCCCTACCTGGGTGCCGTGTGTAGATGACTGTCCATCTAATCTCGTTCTTGTCTTCACCTCACAGCAGTATTGCCCACTGTCAGAATCTGCAACACTCTCTATGTGTAATTGGAAGCTCTTCTCAGATTTCTGTGCTCTCCATCGTCCAACATTAAGTGTTATATTTTGTGCATTCCATATTAAAAATACATTATTTTCAAAACACAGATTACTTGTTCCTACCCTCCAGATAATCTTCTCTATAGCATCAGGTGATCTATTATAAAGAGCACACGGTATAGAGATATCTTCTCCAATCACAGCAGGGACAACATCTGGCTGTTCTACAGAGAACTGGTCTGTAGAAAAAAGAAAAAAAAATATTATCTATTGAAGCTAATCTCCAAGCCAACAGCTAAGAACACAGATTATATATATATATATATATATATATACACACACCTCTACATTGTGAATGGACAGTGAAAGTAAAAGCAGCAGACTGATTAATTCATCAGTTACTCTGCTCTCTTCTCCTGTCAGAATTTACCTTGTTAATATGTAAGGACTGCAGTACAACTCAGTGGCTCCTTGTGCTGCATCTCCCTCATGCAACCTGAGCTCAGCTGTACAGGTAATTGCAAAAATAAAAATCTTACCTCCTTGCTACTTGAATGTACTTACACTGTTTGTGTTAAAAAAATGCATATGATGGTGTATTAAAGTGATTACATAAGCTGTACCTCTTTATCTGCACTGCAGCCCTTTCTTCAGAACCTTTCAAAGTACAAAAGTACACATATCGGGAGGAGAGCCGGGGGGGGGGGGGGGCAGTACCATCACCCGGGATTCTGTGGTGTCCTGATAACCTGTCAAACGTGCCTTATGCAGATAGCATGATAAATATAGGCTGACCAAGTCCTTCCTCCTGCAGGGTGATACATATAGAAGGGAGCTATGAGTCTGTCCTCCTCCTGCAGGGTGATACATATAGAAGGGAGCTATGAGTCTGTCCTCCTCCTGCAGGGTGATACAGACAGAAGGGGGCTATGAGTCTGTCCTCCTCCTGCAGGGTGATACAGACAGAAGGGGGCTATGAGTCTGTGCTCATCCTGCAGGGTGATACAGACAGAAGGGGGCTATGAGTCTGTTCTCCTCCTGCAGGGTGATACAGACAGAATGGAGCTATGAATCTGTCCTCCTCCTGCAGGGTGATACAGACAGAAGGGGGCTATATGTCTGTCCTCCTCCTGCAGGGTGATACAGACAGAAGGGAGCTATGAGTCTGTCCTCCTGCAGGGTGATACAGACAGAAGGGGGCTATGAGTCTGTCCTCCTCCTGCAGGGTGATACAGACAGAAGGGAGCTATGAGTCTGTCCTCCTGCAGGGTGATACAGACAGAAGGGGGCTATGAGTCTGTCCTCCTCCTGCAGGGTGATACAGACAGAAGGGAGCTATGAGTCTGTCCTCCTGCAGGGTGATACAGACAGAAGGGGGCTATGAGTCTGTCCTCCTCCTGCAGGGTGATACAGACAGAAGGGGGCTATGAGTCTGTCCTCCTCCTGCAGGGTGATACAGACAGAAGGGAGCTATGAGTCTGTCCTCCTCCTGCAGGGTGATACAGACAGAAGGGGGCTATGAGTCTGTCCTCCTCCTGCAGGGTGATACAGACAGAAGGGGGCTATGAGTCTGTCCTCCTCCTGCAGGGTGATACAGACAGAAGGGAGCTATGAGTCTGTCCTCCTCTTGCAGGGTGATACAGACAGAAGGGAGCTATGAGTCTGTTCTCCTCCTGCAGGGTGATATAGATATTTATTTAAACATTTTACCTTTGAACCTTATATAGGTCCCATGTCGGTTCTGCCACTCTTCTTTTATTCGCCCATTATAGTAAAGTGAGATCCTACAACAGAACATGGGTCCATCCCCTTTTCTCAGCTTCTGGATTCTGATTGTTGCTGTTCTCTCCAGCTCTGGATTTCCCTCCATAGTGATCCGTCCTCCATAGTCTGCATGTATCTGTCTCTTAGTGTGATTGTAAATGATTTCATTACTTCCACATCTACCTCCTGGTGCGTGTCTCCAGTACACTCTCACCTCTTCTGGTGTCACATCCTTAGAATAGGAGAAGTGACAAGGGATGATGACTGATCCCCCCTCCTCTACCATTATGGAGTCCGGTTGCTCTGTACAGTAGGATTTGTCTTCTTTACTGTAGACATCTCCTAAGGGGATATAAATCATATTCATATTTACTCTGTAATGTATTGATATAAGAACTCTTCAATTAGTTTAAGTATTAATCTCATAAACAAAAATGTAATATATTGCAGCCTATCAATTATTAGATTTAGTGGCTGCATTACCACCAATATAAGAAAATTTCGTGCTCAATTACACAACAAAAAAAATTTTTTTTTTAACTTTTATGTGCCCTACTTATGTGGTTATATACCATCAACCTGTTTAAAAATACCCACCAAACATACCCTTCTTGCTAGGCAATAATCATCAAACATTAATCATTAAAGTGCTGCTTCGTGAAAAAAACTAAATAAAATAAAATAAAATAAAATAAAACTTTTTCTCTATTACAATGAATGTCCAAAGTGAGTGATCACTTCAATGCTGATCTATTTCTGCTGTGTTGAAAAGTGCTTCATTAATCATTAAAGTGCTACTCCATAAAAAATAAAAAATAAAAATGAAAACCTGATGACGCAAATTAGTCTGCGAAACGCGTAGAGGCTGCTGGGAAATTTCGCTCGTCACTTCCGGTCCGGCAACGAGGCGTGGAACGCACACAGGACACAGTGGAATGCACGCCGCTATACGAAGGGTGGTATACAGACCAGGGTGTGCACCTGAACCCCCTCATACACACAAGGCTGGATATGCTTAGTGTCGGCATACAGGCACCTTAAAATGTGAGTTGTTTGCACAATAATTTTTAACCTTTATATTTTAACCACATGCCGACCGGGCCATAGCCGAAAGGCGGCTACAGCACGGTCGGCTTATTGTGGGTGGACGTCCTACGGACGTACTCCCAGAAACTTGCTCCCCTGGGGCGCGCACTCGGGAACATCCGTGACATCACGGATCACGGTAAACGGCCGCTGATAGCGGTCGTTTACCACATGATGGCTCCATCAAATGACGGAGCGATCACATGTACACAAACCAGTGTCACGTCATGACGCCGGTTCCTCCCTCCCCTCTCTGTACCGATCGGTACAGAGAGAGGGGAGAAGCGAGAGGGGGAGAGATGGGACCAGCGCTGTGGGCTGGATGTGTAGTGCCCACAGCGCTGGTCAGTGACAGCTACACTGCCACCACTGTGCAATGCTCTGCCACCACTGTGCAATGCTCTGCCACCACTGTGCAATACTCTGCCACCACTGTGCAATGCTCTGCCACCACTGTGCAATGCTCTGCCACCACTGTGCAATACTCTACCAATACTGTCCAACACTGCAATACTCTGCCAATACTCGCCAATACTCTGCCAATACTCTGCCAATACTCGGCCAATACTCGCCAATAAATTTTAATAGAAACAAAGATTTTTTTTTTATTTTTTTGACCAAATTTTCTGTATTTTTTGATTTATAGCACAAAAAATAAAAAACCCAGCGGTGATTAAATACCACCAAAAGAAAGCTCCATTTGTGTGAAAAAAAGGACGAAAAATTCATTTGGGTACAGTGTTGCATGACTGAGTAATTGTCATTCAAAGTGTGAGAGCACCAAAAGCTGAAAATTGGTCTGGTTAGGAAGGGGGTTTAAGTGCCCAGTGGGTAAGTGGTTATATAAAACTTTTGATATACTGCACCATGATGGTTATTCATTTATTTCCATGAGACCATATCGGTGAAGCCCATAAGCGTGGTTATCCCAAATTAACCAGAGGCGCAGTTTTTTGGGGTTTCTGGTGAGTGGCCATTACAACAGGTGGTGGTGAAGTCACTAATAATTTTGCCTGGTGGATGTGGAAGCACTTTGCAACACAGTAGAAATAATAAGGAATAATAATTTTGTTTTCATTTTTATTTTTTATGGAGTAGCACTTTAATGATAAATGAAGCACTTTTCAACACAGCAGAAATAGATCAGCATTGAAGTGATCACTCACTTTGGACATTCATTGTAATAGAGCAAAAGTTTTATTTTATTTTATTTTGTTTTTTTCACGAAGCAGCACTTTAATGATTAATGTTTGATGATTATTGCCTAGCAAGAAGGGTATGTTTGGTGTTTTTTTTTAAACAGGTTGATGGTATATAACCACATAAGTACGGCACATAAAAGTTCAAAAAATATATATGTTTTTTGTTGAGTAATTGAGCACGAAGTTACGTCTATTATACTGATATTCTATCTTATCATTTCTCATATTGGTGGTAACAGTTAGCGCAATCCTTATTTTATACATTTATTTTTGGCATCATTCACGCCTTATAGGGTGGAGTTCCCAAGTACTTGATTGCAGCAAACTGGTTTATATGTGAACGGTTCCCTATTGCGCCTGTAGTCCGTTGTTTTTTTATATAGTAGCTGCATTAGTTTTCTTTTTTTTTTGGTTTTGTTTTTTCCTTGTTCTTTCACCAGGTGATCTGACCAGTAACTAGGGATGAGCTTCCAGTTCGAGTCAAACTCACGTTCGACACGAACATTGCCTGTTCACCGAACAGCGAACAATTTGGGGTGTTCGCGGCAAATTCGAAAAGCCACGGAACACCCTGTAAAAGTCTATGGAAGAAATCTCAAGTGCTAATTTTAAAGCCTATATGCAAGTTATTGTCATAAAAAGTGTTTGGGGATCGGGGTCCTTCCCCAGGGGACATGTATCAATGCAAAAAAATGTTTTAAAAACTGATGTTTTTTCAGGAGCAGTGATCTTAATAATGCTTAAAGTGAAACAATAAAAGTGTAATATTCCTTTAAATTTCGTACCTGGGGGGTGTCTGTAGTATGCCTGTAAAGGGGTGCAAGTTTCCCAGTGCTTAGAACTGTCCCTGCACAAAGTGTCATTTCTGCAGGAAAAAAAAAGGCATTTAAAAGCACTCACGGCTATAATGAATTGTCAGCTCCCATAATACAGAGAACAGTCATTGATAAAAAAAAAAAAGCGTGGGGTTCCCCCTAAATTCAATTACCAGGCCCTTCAGGTCTGGTATGGATATTAAGGGGAACCCCGGGTCAAATAAAAAAAAAAATGACATGGGGTTCCCCCAAATATCCATACCAGACCCTTCAGGTCTGGTATGGATTTTAAGGGGAACTCCACGCCAAATTTAAAAAAAAAATGCGTGGAGTTCCCCCCAAAAATCCACACCAGACCCTTTATCCGAGCACACAACCTGGCAGGCCGCAGGAAAAGAGGGGGGGGGCGAGAGAGCGCCCCCCCCCCTCCTGAACCGTACCAGGCCACATGCCCTCAACATTGGGAGGATGCTGATCCCTCAAAGCACCATGTCCCCATGTTGATAGGGACAAGGGCCTCATCCCCACAACCCTGGCCGGTGGTGTGGGGGTCTGCGGGCAGGGGGCTTATCAGAATCTGGAAGCCCCCTTTAACAAGGGGACCCCCAGATCCCGCCCCCCCCCCGTTTGAAATGGTAAGGGGGTAAAAGAAAGTGTAAAAAATTGTTACAAAACACACAGGCACCATTGGGAAAAGTCCTTTGTTAAAAATAAAAAAATTTTAAAAAAGATTCCAACGGTGGTAATCCACTCTTGCTATCCAGCGGTGGGTGATCTCCTCTCCGGGGTCCAGCGATGGGTGATCTCTTCTCCGGCGATGTTGGGACCTCACGCCCGGCCTCTGCATTCAATTAACAACGCCACCTCGGCTGGGAAGCCGCGATCGTTTTTATTTATTTTTTTATTTTAGGCTTCCCAGCCTAGTGGTGAGATGTGGGGTCTTATTGACCCCATAGCTCACTGTAAATAGGTCCGATCATGCCATATTCCTATTACAAGGGATGTTTATATTCCTTGTAATAGGAATAAAAGTAATACATTTTTTTTTTAAAGTGTCAAACAAAAAATAAAAATAAAATTAATAATAAAAAAAAAAAAGTTAAAGCGCCCCTGTCCCTGTGAGCTTGTACGCAGAAGCGAACACATACGTAAGTCCCGCCCACATATGAAAACGGTGTTCAAACCACACATGTGAGGTATCGCCGCTTTAAATTTTATTTTTTATTTTTTATTGTTAATTTTACTTTAAATGTTTTAGTTTGAAACTTTAGAAAAAAAAAATAAATTGATTACTTTTATTCCTATTACAAGGAATGTAAACATCCCTTGTAATAGGAATATGGCATGATCGGACCTATTTACAGTGAGATATGGGGTCAATAAGACCCCACATCTCACCACTAGGCTGGGAAGCCTAAAATAAAAATAAAAAAAAAACGATCACGGCTTTCCAGCCGAGGTGGCGCCGTTAATTGAATGAAGAGGCCGGGCGAGACGTCCTAACATCGCGCCCGGCCTCCGAACGATCATAGTGATCACCATCACCATCCGGGGGCAGGCGGATCCTGTGTCCAACTCACCGATGGAAGCGGTGAGTCGGTAAAAGCACCGGAGGGCAGCGGGAGGGGGACGTCCCCTCCCGCCGCCCGTAAGAACGATCAAGCGGCGGAACAGCCACTATAATCATTCTTATGGTGCAGGGAATAGCCGGCTGAAAATGCCGATATCTGAATGATGTCTGTAGCTGCAGGCATCATTCAGATATATTCAGCTGCCATTTGCCAGAGAGGTTACCTACTCCAAGCGTGGTTTATTTATTTCCACTTATTTCCATCATTCAGATATACCCCCACAAAGCCCAGGACGTCATATGACGTACCTTGGGCGCAAGGTGGTTAAAAGTTTTTTTTTGCATTGATACTAGGGTTGCCACCTTTTCTTCAAGTCAAACCCGAACACTTTAGCGGCGCACAGCAATTTTTTTTATAGTATAAACTATAGATATATTTTCCTATTAAATAACATTTCTAATCATATGAAGTTAATAACAAGAGTCCCCCTTTACATCAGAGTACACAGAGTTCCCTTTTACATCTGAACTCGCAGAGTTCCCTTTCACTGTAAGGGGGGACTCTGCAGACTCTGATGTACGGGAGAACTCTGGGGCCTCTAATAAAAGGGATGCTCTGGAAATTCTGATTTAAGGGGGAACACTGAGAACTCTGATGTAAGGGGAAACACTGTGGCCTCTGGTGTAAAGGGGAACTCTGATGTAAGGGGTGCTCTGAGAACCCCGATTTACCTTTAGTGTACTTACTCAGAGGCATGAGAGAGAAGAGGGAGGACTTCAGTCAGAGACAGGGATGGATGGTGAGCTCACTCACCCCTTGGCAGTCAGCACCTCTCATTCAGATGTATCTGAGGCTGCTCGACTTCAAATTTCCGACCCCCACTTTCCTTTTCTGAGGCACAGCGCCAGGGATTGGAGTGTGGGCAGACACAGAGGGGTAGGGGTGGGAGGAAGAGGAGCAGATTGAGCCCTATCTCCTCTCCTGTCTGTGTGTGTTTTTGGGGTGGGAGGGGGGTTAGTGCTGGCTTTGGGCAGTGTAAAAGAGTGTAACAGACACAATCAGCTTAGACAACTGCAGCCAGCAACCCTGCTGGTAAGCCATAGTCCAGTCTAAATAATGTGTCTGGGTCTCAGACAGTCTGAAACCCGGACACATGATTCCAAACCCGAACTGTCCGGGTGAATCCTGGACAGGTGGCAACCCTAATTGATACATGTCCCCTGGGGCAGGACCCAGGTCTCCAAACACTTTTTATGACAATAACTTGCATATAAGCCTTTAAAATGATCACTTTTGATTTTGAACGTTCGAGTCCCATAGACTTTAATAGGGTTCTAAAGTTCACACGGAGTTTAGGTCCGTTCTCAGGTTCTGGTGCGAACCGAACAGGGGGTATTCGGCTCATCCCTACCAGTAACACACTTCCTGTATCCACTCTAGATGGAGGAGCAATGGAGACACCTTTGAATAGCATCATTGTCAGTCCGGGGCGATTGTAATGTTAAGCCGGCCATACGTGGATCGAAATTCATTAGGAACTGGCTGAATTTTGATCCATGCGTGGGCACCCTGTTTGTACACAAGTTGATCCATGGAGCGAATTGTGTTCAACCAGCCTGTCAGCCTGTTTTTCCCGAATGAATTGTGCCACCAGTTATAGCTGGAAAAACTGATCACAATAGCACTGCAGGAGAGATTCCCCATCAACACTGACTGTGTTGCTGTTAAATTGAGCAATTTTATTTTTTTATTATTATTATTTATTATTTAATACCACTTTAAAACAATATTTAAAAAAAAAAAATACAACAATTGCAAAAATACCTATTTTCAAACTCATCAGTTCAAAAATAATTGTACATTTTTTTCTCTTTCAGTAAGCAGTGAATAACATGTCAGGTAGGGGAGGAATAGGAAGGCTGATCAGTAGCTTTATGATTGTAGGAAATAAGAGTTGACTCATTTTGAGCATATCAATCAATGTCATAACTTTTTTTTAAGGACAGATTGATAAGTAATATAAATATTAATAATATAAATCTACACCAAATAGCTTTAATATTATGATGATGACCCATCTAATATTGAGTAGGTCCCACTTTTGCCACCAAAACAGCCCTGACCCGTGGAGGCATGGACTCCATTAGACTTTGGAAGGTATGCTGTGTTATCTGGCACCAAGCCATCAGTAGCAGATCCTTTAATTCCTGTAAGGTGCAAGGTGGGCCTCCATGGATCAGGCTTGTTTTTCCAGTGCATTCTACAGATGCTTGATCGAATTGAGATCTGGAGAAGTTGGAGGCCATGTCAAGACCTCAAATGCCTTGTTGTGTTTGTCAAACCGTTCTTGAATCATTTTTGCACTGTGGCAGTGCCCATTATCCTGCTGAAAAAGGCCATTGCCACCAGGGAATAACATCTCCATGAAGGGGTTTACTTGGTCAGCAACTATGTTTAGGTAGGTGGTACGTGTCAAGTAACATCCACATGAATGGTAGGACCAAAGGTTTCTCAGCAGGAACAGTGCTCAATGCATCACACTGCCTCCGCCGGCTGGCCTTCTTCCCATACTACATCCTGGTGCCATCTCTACCCCAGGAAAGAAACTCACACACACTCAGCCATCCACATGATGTAAAAGAAAATGTGATTCATCAGACTAGACCACCTTCTTCCATTGCTTTGTTGTCCAGTACTGATGCTCATGTGCCCATTGTAGGTGCTTTGAGCGGTGGACACAGGTCAACATGGGCACCCTGACTGGTCTGCAGCTACACAGCCACATACACAACAAACTGAGATGCCCATTCTTTCTGCTTTCAACACATCAACTTCAGGGACATGTTTACTTGCTGCCTAATACATTCCACCCACTTTCACATGCCATTGCAATGAGATAATCAATGTTATTAATGTTAACAGCAGTGGGCACGCCTCCAGAGTCCCAACCCGGAGACCGGATCCCAGCCTGCCATCCCACCACTATACCACTGTGAGCAGCACAGACATGGAGACCCGAAGACTAGACCCCTGCCCTGCACCATCCATGGCTGCTAGAGACTCCTATCACATCACTGTGAGCACGGCCAAACAGAGAACCAGAGACCTATCAGTGCCCATCCGTGTCGCCCCCAAAAGTGCCACCTATCAGTGCCCATCAGTGGCGCCTATCAGTGCCCATCAAAGCCACCTCATCAGTGCCACTTTTTTGGTGCCGCCTCATCGGTGCCCATCAGTGCAGCCTTATCAGTGCCCGTCAGTTCAGCCCCATCAGTGCCCATCAGCGAAGGAGAAAACTTACTTATTTACAAAGTTTTGAAACTGCAAAGAAAAAAAACATATATTTTTTATTTTTTTCAAAATGCTCGGTATTTTTTTATTTGTTTAGCAGAAAATAAAAATCCCAGAGGTGATCAAATACCACCAAAATAAATCTCTATTTGTGGGAAAAAAATTGTAACAATTTAGTTTGGGTACAGTTTAGTATGACCGCGCAATTGTCATTCAAATTGCGACAGCGATGAAAGCTGAAAATTGGTCTGGGCAAGAAGGTGTTTAAGTGCTCGGTATTGAAGTGGTTAATGTCTTTGTTCTCCTGCTGTCATGTATCAGATCCTAAGCCAATTCTTTATTCAAAGCCACTACTTCCCTGACATTGTATTTTTGGTTGCCGGTTCATCCAAGTGGGCTTGACATACTAGCTTGTCAGGCAATGATTTTTCACCACAAACCCAGCTACTATTTAGTAGATATGTGCATTCCTTTTCGAATTTTCCAATTTTCCAATTGCATTTTCGTCCGAATTTCAGGTATTTTCGTTATCGTTTTAACAAACAATAACGAAAGTGCAGAATCCGAAAAACAAAAGATCCAACATAAACAAACGCTTTATTTTCGTTGTGACAACAGTTCGATATAGATAGGAGATTTGAAGCTGACAATAGCGATCTGTGTCCATCGAACCTGTGGTCGAATGTGCCTAACCTTAACTCCATTAGTCCAAGATTATTCGACGTAGAGAGAAAAGATTTGACGTAGGGAGAAAAGATTTGACGTAGGGAGAAAAGATTTGACGTAGAGAGATGATTCAACGTAGAGAGAAAAGATTTCTGCTGGAATTGGGTGGGGGAAGTAAAATAAAAATAATGATGATGATGAATGTTATTGGCTGATTGTAACCAAAGAGGAGGAGCAGTAAAATAGCTAGAACTAAGTACACACGTACAGCCAACTTATTTTCACTTACAATTGCTAGCAGAGAGAGACACACAAACTGAATCATTTCAGAAGACAGTCAATCTTAGCTGGTTCGTTTGTCAGAGAACCTGAATTATTTAGCAATTAAGCATAAGCACAGCAGCAGAACAATAGTGAAGCAAGCTACAGTTTAACTTAACTTTTTCATAATAATCTGCTGCTATTGTGTTAGTGTTGTGAACTTGATAGTGATACTAGTGTTGCTAGTGTTGTGATAGTCTCAGAGGCTGCCCGTGTTGTGGGGAAAGTGTTTGGGGACCTGGGTCCTGCCCCAGGGGACATGTATCAATGCAAACATTTTTTTTAAAAACGGAAGTTTTTTCAGGAGCAGTGATTTTAATAATGCTTAAAGTGAAACAATAAAAGTGTAATATTCCTTTAAATTTCGTACCTGGGGGGTGTGTATATTATGCCTGTGCACAGTTTCCCGTGCTTAGAACTGTCCCTGCACAAAGTGTCATTTTTGCAGGAAAAAAAGCTATTTAAAATCACTCGCAGCTAATGAATTGCCGGGGGGTGGGATCTGGGGGTCACATTGTTAAAGGGGGCTTCCAGATTCTGATAACCCCCCCGCCCGCAGACCCCCACAACCAATGGCCAGGGTTGTGGAGATGAGGCCCTTGCCCTCATCAACATGGGGACAAGGTGCTTTGGGGGGTCACAGGCCCCCAAAGCACACTCCCAATGTTGAGGGCATGTGGCCTGGTACGGTTCAGGAGGGAGGGGGGGCGCTCTCGTCCCCCCTCTTTTCCTGCGGCCTGCCAGGTTGCGTGCTCGGATAAGGGTCTGGTATGGATATTTAGGGGGAACCCCACGCCATTTTTTTAATTTGAAGCGGGGTTCCCCTAAATATCCATAGCAGACCTGAAGGCCTGGTAATTGAATTTGGGGGAACCCCACGCTTTTTTTTTTTTTATCAATTACTTTTTTTTATCAATTACTTTTTTTTTATCAATTACTCTTTTTTTTATCAATGACTTTCAATGAATGACTGTCCTCTGTGTTATGGGAGCCGGCAATTCATTAGCCGCAAGTGATTTTAAATAGCTTTTTTTCCTGCAAAACTTACACTTTGTGCAGGGACAGTTCTAAGCACGGGAAACATGTGCCCCTTCACAGGCATACTATACACACCCCCCAGGTACAAAAATTAAAGGAATATTACACTTTTATTGTTTCACTTTAAGCATTATTAAAATCACTGCTCCTGAAAAAAACGGACATTTTTAAAAAAATTTTTGCATTGATACATGTCCCCTGGGGCAGGACCCGGGTCCCCTAACACTTTTTTATGACAATAACTTGCATATAAGCCTTTAAAATTAGCACTTTTGATTTTCAACGTTCGAGTCCCATAGACTTTAATAGGTTCTAAAGTTCACACGAGCTTTAGGTCTGTTCGCAGGTTCTGGTGCAAACCGAACAGGGGGGTGTTCGGCTCATCCCTAATCATAATGTTTGAACTATATACATTCAACATGAACGACAAAGATTCGACAAAGCTGCGAAAAACATACAAACGTCGAATCTTTGGCTTATGGTGTCTGTCGAAAGTTCTAAGAAGATTCGACGGATCAGCTAAACTATACAGAGTCATACAGTTTAGCTGCTCCGTCAAATCTTCTTTGAACATTCGACAGACACCATAAGTCTTCAATGACAGATTCAACCTTAATTAATTTGGATTTTCGGACGAATGCAATTTTTAACGAAAAACAAAATAAATAAAAACAAATTCCGGGAGTAACTAAATAAATGTATTTTTCGGACGAAAACTAAATTCCGAAATGAAATATTTCAGTGTGCACATGTCTACTATTTAGGATCATGAACTGTTAAATTTTGTAGATGGGAAGCAATGATAATAAGAGGCAAGGTGATCTTGACCAATGTTGCCTAGGATGTCTGTGCCTAAATGACAACTTGTCTTGGCCTTTAGAGGGCTCCCTCCATCCACTACTTATGTAATACCTTTACCTTACAGGCAATGGGTGGTCTGATTGGGCAGCGTTCTGCATAGAGATAGGGTAAAACAACAACATGTGAACTCAACACAATCCTATATCTCTCTTCAACAATTCTAATGTGAGGATAACACGTCTATCTATATGATATGATAAAAGTTATTTTAATCATTTTAAACTAAAATCAAAGTGTATTGTGACAACAAGTGCTAAAAAGAGTGGGTAACTAAGCCCACATAAACGTCCACTTATATTTGTGTGTATTTATATTCAACCAAAGAACAGAAAAAAATTCAAAGTCAATAAAAGTGTCCCAAAATATAGTGCCAAAAAATGATTAAGTGTCAAAAAATATTAAGTAACAAAAAACATATAAACATGTGTGTAAAAAAAGAAAGTTCAGCAAAACTTTGTTCACACGCACAAGTATAAATAGGTTCTTCATGTAATGTATCCGCCACCGCTTATGATCTAAATCACTCGCCGGCGTAAGTGGCTGGTGATAAGAAACCAGCAAACATGGATTCTCCCTTAGCGGGATGCAATATTGTGCAGATCCGTGATGGACAGTCTCAGATCTTCTTAATTTCAGACAATCTTGACATCCAGCAGGTGATTTCTTTCTTAACCAAGGTGTTATGGTCTGCAAAGTTAAAAGTCAAGAAAGAAATAACCTACTGGATGTCAAGATTGCCTGAAACTAAGGAGATCTGAGACCATCCATAACAGATCTGCAGAATATTGCATTCCGCCAAGGGAGAATACGTGTTTGCTGGTTTCTTATCACCCGCCACATGCATCGGTGAGTGATTTTGATCATAAGTGGTGGAGTGAACAAAGTTTTGCTGAACATATCTTTTTTGACACACGTTTATACTGTATGTTTTTTGTTAAATTTTTTGTGGTATATTTTGGGAGGATACATATAGATACACACAGATTTAAGTGGAAGTTTAACCTATTTACACATGAAGAACCTATTTATACTTGTGGGAGTGAACAAAGTTTTGCTGAACATATCTTTTTTGACACACGTTTATACTGTATGTTTTTTGTTACTTAAAATTTTTTGTTATTTTTTGACACTTACATTTTTTTGGCACTATATTTTGGGACACTTATATGGACTTTGAATTGTATTTCCGTTCTTGTTCTTTGGTTGAATATAGATACACACAGATTTAAGTGGAAGTTTATGTGGGTTTAGTTACCCACTCTTTAGCACTTGTTGGTGTGGTCACACATCACAATACACTTTGTTTTTAGTTTAAAGTATTTTTTATCATATCACATAGATAGAAGTGTTATCATCACACTAGAAATTATTGGAGAGCGATTATAGGATTGTGTAGAGTTCATATTTTCTTTTAGGATTGATTCGTTTAACATACACCTGGCTGGACACATCGCTGTCTTTCTTTCCCTTTTCTATGTTGAGATTTCTCAATTAGATAGCAGGAGCTCAGCTATGAGGAACGATTAGAGGAACTGAAATTATTCTCTCTTGAGAAGAGGAGATTAAGGGGGGATATGATCAACATGTACAAATATATAAGGGGTCCATATAGTGAACTTGGTGTTGAGTTATTCACTTTACGATCTTTACAAAGGACAAGGGGGCACTCTTTACGCCTAGAGGAAAAGAGATTTCATCTCCAAATACGGAAAGGTTTCTTCACAGTAAGAGCTGTGAAAATGTGGAATAGTCTCCCTCCAGAGGTGGTTCTGGCCAGCTCAGTAAATTGCTTTAAGAAAGGCCTGGATTCTTTCCTAAATGTACATAATATAACTGGGCACTAACATTTATAGGTAAAGTTGATCCAGGGAAAATCCGATTGCCTCTCTGGGATCAGGAAGGAATTTTTGTCCCCTGCTGTGGCAAATTAGATCATGCTCTGCTTAGGTTTTTCGCCTTCCTCTGGATCAACTGAGGGTATAGGGTTGTGTATATGAGATTGTATGATATTATTTTTTATTTATTTAATCATTTTTATGGTTGAACTAGATGGTCTTGTGTCTTTTTTCAACCTGATTAACTATGTAACTATTAACAATGTAACTATAGCAACAGACAGGATTTACTAATTAATATCACCTTAGCTTGGTCTAACCCCATTCTCTATTAAAACAACAACATGACACAGTGATCCCAGAGCAAGCCTAGAGAATGAACCTGAGAATGGAAGAGTCCAGGTGAATGCCATAAAGAGGGAAACATACCTGCAGTCAATGACCACCTAAAGTATTCAGCATGCATGAGCAGGGAACACCAGCATGTGTTGCCCAAATATGCCATAAATCCATTTAAAATTAGCACCCTTGCCCCTTAGTGATGACATCAGCACCTGATCATGCTCAGATTGTAGTATGGGCTCTCAGTGCCATCTTGGAAAAGGGCAAGCCAGGAAACTGTCCACAGTATCCACATAACTTCCTGTCGTTCATGCTCAGAGTGTTTTTGCACTGCTGTGGCCTTGTTAGAAATGGCAAACGCTGCCATTTACTCCAAAGCTTGTTGAACCTGGCTGGGGCAACAAGTGGTAAGGGAAACCTTGCAACTCCAGTCCTGATCAGATGAGGACAAAAAGGATAATCCTGCAAACTGGGTCTGTCTTTGAATTATAGCTAACCAGTCCTATCAGGTTGTGTGGGCAGAGCCACAACCCATTGAATGCTGCCACAATGCACCAGGAAATATTTTTATTGTTTTGGGTAGAATAGAGAAAATCTCTACATAGTGAAGAAACATCTTGTCGTAGACAGCCGTCATCGGAACGGCATCATCAGTTTAGTACTTGGCCTCACCTCTTAATGTCTTGACAATGGTTATCGGCACAAATTGAGTACCATACCAGGGTTCTAATCCTTTCTCTACTCCATTCAAATAAAAATCCTGTACATACACTTTAAATCTATGGTAACCAATTTGTAGGTTCCCCAAAGAATGTTTTTTTAATTCTTGCTTGAATTGCTTAGATACAAGGTAAGGCCCCTTTCACACATGCGGACCGTATGTCCGTTTTTCATCCATCCGTTTTTGGATGAAAAACGGACATACATGCATGTCTATGGGGCAGCGGGTGTCAGCGGATGAACATCCGCTGACACCCGCTATTGTCCGCCTCCGCTATTGTCCGATTCTGCAGACGGAGGAAAATCCTATTTTTTCATCCGTCTGCAGAGCGGATCGGATGAACACGGACAGACGGTCCGTGTTAATCCGATCCCCCATAGGGGAGAGCGGAGAACTGACAGGGCGGTCCCTGCACAGTGTGCAGGGACCGCCCTGTCATCAGCCGGCTCAGCGGGGAACAGCTGAGCGATCCCCGCTGAGCAGCGGATCTTCACGGGGCGGATCATTACGGATCCGCCCCATGTGAAAGAGCCCTAAAACCTTTAGTCAAGAGTTCAATCATGTAATGCTTTCACTGCAAGAGCCGTTTATGCAGTTTTGCAGACATGCAAATCCTTTTAGGCCAAAAAATTTGCTAAAAAAACAGAAAGAATTATATATTTTCTGAAATCAGACACCCTGGAGAATGAAATAGTGCTAGTGCCAATTTTTTATGCCACAAGATATTAGCACAGTGGTTTACAAAAGAAAAAAAAAAAAACACTAAAATTTATTTTAGGGCACATGAATGCAATATAGTACCCTTTTATTTTAAATATAAAAGATGATGTTGTGCAAAGTAAATAGATACCTAACCTGCCAAGTTTTAAAATGTTATGTGCTCTTGAAATAGTGACAAACTTGGGTATCCTACATTTTCCTTTAAAGTCCATACTAGACCCTAACGGACTGGTATGGAATTAATTTGGGGGGGGGGGGGGGGGGGGATTCCATACCTTTTCTTTGTTAATGTCAATGCTACAGGGTAACAGGTAGAGGCATGAGAAGGGCATCCCATAGACAAGTCATTTAAAGTTTTTTTTTTTTTCATTTTTATTGTTGTTCTTTAACCACTTCAGCCCCGGACCAATTTTCAGCCAAAGGACCAGGCCCCTTTTTGCGATTCGGCACTGCGACGCTTTAACTGACAATTGCGTGGTCATGCGGCGTGGCTCCCAAACAAAATTGGTGTCCTTTTTTTCCCACAAATAGAGCTTTCTTTTGGTGGTATTTGATCACCCCTGCGTTTTTATTTTTTGCGCTATAAACAAAAATAGAGCGACAATTTTGAAAAAAATGCAATATTTTTTACTTTTTGCTATAATAAATATCCCCAAAAAATAAAAAAAACATTTTTTTTCCTCAGTTTAGGCCGATACGTATTCTTCTACATATTTTTGGTAAAAAAATCGCAATTAGCGATTATTGATTGGTTTGCGCAAAAGTTATAGCGTTTACAAAATAGGGGATAGTTTTACAGCATTTTTATTAATATTTTTTTTTTTTTTTACTAGTAATGGCGGCGATCAGCAATTTTTATTGTGACTGCGACATTATGGCGGACACATCGGCCATTTTTTACACATTTTTGGGACCATTGTCATTTATACAGCAATCAGTGCTATTTAAATGCACTGATTCCTGTGTAAATGACACTGGCAGTGAAGGGGTTAACCACTAGGGGCGGGGAGGGGTTAAATGTGACGTGTGTTTTTTTACTGTAGGGGGGCGTGGCTTAGCGTTCGACATCACTGATCGTCTTTTCCGATGACAGGAAACAGACGATCAGTGACAGCCTCACTAGGAAGCACGGGGAGAGGTTTGTTTACACATACCTCCCCCCGTTCTTCAGCTCTGTGACCCGATCGCGGGACACCAGCGGCGATCAGGTCCGCGGGTCCCACAGCCACGGTCACTGGGCTCAGGACCGGGTTGTGAGCACGCCACCGGTGGCGCGCGCGCGACCCATGGCTGGGCACTTAAAGAGCAACGTACCTGTACGTTTATGTGCCCAGCCATGCCATTCTGCCGACATAAATGTGCAGGAGGCGGTCCTTAAGCTGTTAAGCATTATTAAAATCTCTGCCCCAGACCAACTAACCTTTTTTCAATTTTGTTTTGTACACATTTCCCAAGGCAGTGCCAAGCCCCTTCATGTCCCCTTCATGTCATCTGTTTGACAATCCCTTGCTAATTCCTTGCGCGAGACAGAGAAAACCCTCTGGGTTAGTTAAGGTTAAAGCACATCTAAACACAAAAACAAAAATGTAATATATTTCAGTTTACCGAGGTTTGTTGTCAAGTATATTTCTTGGTTAAACAATTAATCTCATCATTCCACCATGTAAACGAGATGTACTAAGGCAGAGATGTTTGAAGACCAATCTGGGTGACAGCCTTACAGTAGGGAAATGAGTATTGACATGACAGGAAGGGAAGTGTATAACTAGCAGGGTCAGCAGGCAAGTCTAAGAAAAAGAAAACAAATGCAACCACCACATCTAAAGGATTGATAAGCTGCAATATATAAAAAAATTTATTTGTTTATGGGTTTAGAGACACAAACCATCGTAAATAAACTGGATTTTCTAATACCTAATTATGACATTATATATATATATATATATATATATATATATATATATATATATATATATATATATATATTATTCTATATCAATCTATCTATCTACCTATAAATATAATTATATATTTATGTACAATTAGTAAATATAAACTTAATTACATTGCTGCCAAATCAGATTAGAATGAGCAGACAAACATTCCATATCTCAAATGGAAAATAAACATGCTTTCAGAAATAGAAGTAGTATTTTTTTTTTTTTATCAAATAACAAATTCAAAAGGAAATGAACAGAAGAGAAATCCAAATCAAATCAATATTTGGTGCGATCACCCTTTGCTGTCAAAACACAAAACAGCATCAGTCAATATTCACTCTGCATTTTGTAAATTAATAAAAATAAACTATTAAAAAAAAAATATGTATATATATATATATATATATATATATATATATATATATATATATATATATATATATATATATATATATATATATATATATATATATATATATATATATATATATATATATATATATATATATATATATATATTATATATATATTATATATATTATTATATATCATTGATATATTATTCTTGTTATTTTTTTTTAATAGTTTATTTTCCAGCATTTCTTCACACCTTCATGTAAATATTATTCTATTCTATTATTCAATATTATTCTCTTCTATATCTATCTATCTATAAATATAATTATATATTTATGTACAATTAGTAAACTTGCTGCCAAATCAGATTAGAAGAAGCAGACAAACATTCCATATCTCAAATGGAAAATAAACATTATCATGATAAACTTTGCAAAAGAGGATATTACCGAAAAACCTCACAATTTAAAAACCTTTACTGCCTTAAAAAGTACTATATTTGCTCCTTATAGTGATTCAATGTACTCGTTATATTAGGTGATCGCACACACTTGACCTGTCACTAAAAACATAAACTCAATGCTAGCGATAAAAAATAAACAAGTCATTTTCAAGGTGGACTAAATGTTAAAAGTTATAAGCATTTTAAATAGAACCTACAATTAATAAATAGTGAAAGAAAGAAGGTTCAGATGGTTTGGTAACTTTTCCCATTTGCCTTCCTCTTCATCAACTTTTAGATTTTTCAGATAGAAGAGTAAAATAATTTAGCATGAATCCTTTTCAACCCAAGAACAACCCAACCCCTTGTATGCTGTATGTAGGCACAGGTCACCAACACTCACCTTGGATGAAGAATAATATCAGGAGGATCTGGATGGCTTCTTTCATGTTGGAAGGCAGATACTGAGGACAGAGCAGTTTAATTTATTTTGTCTCAGGCAGACTGTAGAAGAAAAAGAAGAAGAAAACTCATTTCCTGGACATCACAAATTGTGGGTGGTGGTTCTGCCACAAAGTTCTTCTTTTTTATAACTGGAAATGTGAGTACACTGACATAAAGGGGTTGATTTTTTAAGGCTGGGTTCACACATGTGCGATGCGAATTGCAGCTCCGTTTTCCTTGCGAAGATAAAAATCAGTTGTTCAGCGATTCCTCTGCGTTTTAGCTGTGAATCAGCTGACCAGCGTGATTGGGGGGGGGGGTGTAGTGAGGAGGGGGAGAGAATTTGTGTCCCATTGAAGATTATGGGCCTGCAATTCGCACCGCACTGCCTAGAAAACGCACACTTTTTTTTGTGCAATGCGGACTGCAGATGCAACACACATATGTGTACCAGACGCATTGAAAAAAACATATTTTTAAATGTTCTGCAAATTGGATGCAGTGTAAACCACATCCAATTTGCATATGTGTGTACCCAGCTTAAGGCCACTCCTTGCGCAAAGTGTCACTCCAGCGACAAGTGTTTGGCACTTGTACATGGGCACTTTGACTAAGGCACTGCTACAAAAAAGCAAGTACAGACATTAGTGTTCCACACCTATTTTACACAAAGTTCCCCTTCATCCTCTCACTTTCCTCAGCCTTCCTTCTATTCCCATCTCCCCACCCTCCAACATGCTCACACTAATCTTTGCTATAACGTCCTCTCTCCTCAAACTCACATTTCTTTATCCCCCCACCCCCTCTCCAGCCTGCAACCTATACATATTTCCCTCTCTTCTGCCCACTCAATATTACTGCACTTATCACCTCCTGCTCGTTCTAAGCAAACACAGTGTCACCACTTCCACTCCACTGCCCTCCTATAAATCCCACTCCCTCCTTACCACCCTCACCCTCCTACTACTCCTAATTCCTGGGGACATCGCACCAAACCCCGGCACTCCTACACCCAATTCCCACCCACAAAATTGTCTGTCTTCCTCCTCCAACAGTAATTGTATCTCCCACCTTCTCACCCCAATTCCCCAAGCCAGCCCCCCCCCCTTCGTGTGCCCTCTAGAATGCCGCTCAGTCTTCAACAAACTAGCCTCTGTCAATTACCTCTTCCTCTCCAACTCCCTTATTATTGAAACCTGGCTCCAGGAATTCGACTACCTCTCCAGCTGCCCTGTCCCACAGTGGCTTCCTCTTGACTCACTTCACCAGACCCAGTGGAAGAAAAGGAGGTGGTGTTGGACTTCTCCTCTCTCCACAATGCACCTTCCAGGTTATTCCCACACCTCCCTCTCTTTGCCCCTGCACTTTCGAAGTGCACTGCATTCGTCTTTTCTCTCCAGCTTGTCTGAGGGTCGCAGTCATTTATCAGCCTCCTGGACCAGTGTCACGCTTTCTGGATGACTTCTCTGCATGGGTACCCTATTTTCTCTCCTCTGAAGTACCTGTCATCATCCTAGGTGACTTTAACATTCCAATCAATGTTAATACTGCAACCACTTCTCAACTGCTCAACCTAACCTCCTCTTTTAACCTAACACAATGGACACAAACCACCACTCACTCCAACGGCAATACTCTCAACCTCGTATTCTCCCATCGCTGCACTCCCTGCAACCTCTCTAACACCCCCTTTCCTCTCTCTGATCACAACCTTATCCGTTTCACACTCTCCTTGTCTCCTACCTCCCATGCTGCCAACCCACAAACCACTACCCGCAGAAACCTTCGCAACCTCAACCCTTCCCTTCTTCATTCTGCTACTGATGGCCTTTACGACAAAATCACACCCCTGTCCTGCCCAGACCTAACCACTTCCATCTACAACAACACGCTGTCATCCTCCATAGACGTACTTGCTCCTCTTTCTACACGCAGAACCAGGCCCCATCTGCCACAACCCTGGCAAACAGACGACACCAGAAGTCTCAAGAGACGCAGCCGTGCTCTTGAGCGGGCATGGCGAAAATCTAAGTCCCTGCAAGACTTTACCCTCTACAAATCTGCCCTTTCAAATACAACTCCTGCCTCCACACTGCTAAACAAACCTACTACAACACTCTCATCAAAACCCTCTCATCCAAACCTCGTCAACTCTTTTCTACCCTTAATTCCTTACTTCACCCCCCCCCCTGCCCCCCCCCCCACCAACTTGCTTACCGCTCAACAGATTGCCAACCATTTCAAAAGCAAAATCGACACAATTCGCAAGGAGATATCCAGCATTCAACTTCCTCCCTTACCCAACACATCAGGTCCAACACCACACTCAATACTCTCCTCCTTCTGCCCAGTTACCACTGATAAAGTTAATAAACTCCTCTCCATGGCCCACCTCACCACCTGTCCCCTGGACCCTGTCCCCTCACAATTACTGCGACCACCTTCCCACTCTATCCTAAACTCCCTAACCCACATCTTCAACCTCTCCCTCTCCTCCGACACCTTTCCTTCCCTGCTCAAACATGCACTGGTTACCCCCATACTTAAAAAAACCCTCACTAGACCCCACCTGTTTGAATAACTTAAGACCCATCTCCCTGCTCCCATTTGCCTCCATGCTCATGGAATGCCTTGTCCATGACCGA
This sequence comes from Lithobates sylvaticus, assembly GCA_028564925.1. NCBI lineage: Eukaryota > Metazoa > Chordata > Amphibia > Anura > Ranidae > Lithobates > Lithobates sylvaticus. Next base: position 54,570,772 of record CM053029.1, read on the forward strand.
ATGAGTCGCTACCTCACAGACAACAACCTTCTCGACCCCCTACAGGTCCTGGCTTCCGACCCCACAAACATTCCACTGAAACTGCCCTACTAAAACTCACCAATGACCTACTAACTGCTAAAACCAATGGCCATTACTCCATACTCATACTCTTAGACCTCTCTGCTGCCTTCGACACAGTTGACCACCTGCTCCTCCTCAGCAAACTACACACTCCCTTGGCCTCTGTGATTTTGCTTTATCCTGGTTCTCCTCCTACCTATCTCAGCGCACTTTCAGTGTCACTTACAACTCCTCCGCTCCGCTTCCTCTCTCTGTTGGGGAACCCCAAGGCTCTGTCCTTGGGCCCCTCCTATTCTCGCGCTATACCTCTTCCCTGGGCCAGTTGATAACCTCCCATGGCTTCCAATACCACCTCTACGCCGATGACACCCAGATCTATCTATCCACTCCTCAACTCACCCCCTCGATCTCCTCACGTGTCTCAAAGTTACTGAATAACATATCTGTATGGATGTCACACCACTTTCTCAAACTCAAGCTTGCTAAAACTGAGCTCGTTATATTTCCTCCTTCCTGGTCCCCCCCCCCCCCCATGACTTTACCATTAAGATCAACAGCACAACCATTGGTCCCTCCACACATGCCAGGGTGCTGGGTGTAATCCTTGACTCTGACCTCTCCTTCAGCCCCCACATCCAATCACTGGCTAAATCCTGCCGCCTTAACCTCCGCAACATCTCCAGAATTCGACCCTTCCTGACTAATGACACCACAAAGCAACTTATTCACTCCTTGATTATTTCCCGCCTTGACTACTGCAACTCTCTCCTTAATGGCCTACCCTTACGCAGGCTATCCCCCTTCAGTCTATTATGAATGCTGCTGCTAGACTAATACACCTCACTAACCGATCCGTGACTGCTGCCCTCTCTGCCAATCCCTTCACTGGCTTCCCCTACCCCACCGTATAAAATTCAAAATGCTAACCACAACATACAAGTCCATCCACAACATCGCCCCCAGCTACATCACCAACCTCATCTGCAGATATCGCCCAAATCGTCCCCTCCGCTCCTCCCAGGACCTCCTGCTCTCTAGCTCCCTTGTTACCTCCTCTCATGCTCGCCTTCAGGACTTCTCCAGAGCCTCTCCCATCCTCTGGAATTCCCTGCCCCGGTATATCCGATCAGCCCCTAAACTGTCCACCTTTAGGAGATCCCTGAAAACTCACTTATTCAGGGAAGCCTATCCCACACCCACCTAACAACTGTCCCCAAGCCACCCCCATCAAATCATTCCCTGCATCTATTACCTTTTGTACCACCACCCCCTCCCTTTAGAATGTAAGCTCTACGAGCAGGGCCCTCCTGTCCCTTCTGTATTGAACTGTACTGTAATTGTGCTGTCCCCCCATCTACATTGTAAAGCGCTGCGTAAACTGTTGGCGCTATATATAATAATAATAATATCATTAAAACAAATACGTTTGTGCTCAGTGCATCACGCTATCATACATTTATATAGAAGATCAAGGCATATATACTTTAATGCATAAAGCAGTGAGATAAACTAAAATAACATATATATTATACAAAAGAATGAAGTAACAGTTTGGGATTTTCCAGTTAGCGTGGCGGGAGGTAGTACTTCCCTTGGGCCTAATAAGCCCATAGATTGGGCAATATGAAGGCAATATATAAACAAGCATATACAACATATCTGAAGAGCTTATCTCATCACTGGGTCTCTAAAAGTTAACTAAAAAGTTGGGGGGTGTAGGACGGGGGAACAACCAGAGGGGGGGGGGTGGATGTTGGAAGTGGATGTCTCAGAGCAGAAGAAGCTGGATGTAGGGGAATAGAGGAAGAGAGACAGAGAGGCCTCTCGCTCAGGAGTTAAGTTGGATCCGGTAAGGCTAGCTCATTTGTGCCACCTCCCGTATATATGCGTCTGTGTACACAAAGTGGTTCCAGGGTCACCAGGTCTCTCGGAAAGGTCTCCGCCCAGTCATGCAAAGTAGCGGTGAGATCCTCCACATCTCTCAGTTTGTTTACCTTAGAGAACCACCGAGATTTTGATGGGGGGTTTTCCGATCTCCAACAAAGGATTGTGAGGGAGGCCTTATATTTCCTGATTTGTCTTTCGGAAAGATGAACCAGACAGGCTGCTGGATTCCCTTCCAGGTCAACATTGGTCAGGTGCTTGACTGTACAGATCACCTCACGCCAAAAGGGGGCAAGTTTGGGACAATCCCAGAAAATATGCAGCATTGTCCCTTCAACATCCCCGCAGCGCCAGCAAGCACTGGGGACATGCTGGAGGATACGGTGCAAAGTGGTAGGAACTCTGTACCATCTGGTCAAGATCTTGTATCCTGTCTACTGGATCCTTGTGGCTATAGAGGACTTCTGGGAGAAATTAAGAAATTAAAAATAGGTTCACAGTTCCTTTTAGTACAGGTGTAGGGATCTGCTGCCCTCTACTTTCTGTATTTGTAAATAGCTGTTGCTTCCTTATTAAAAACAGATTTGTTGGTTCTCCATGAAAGAACTGTTGCTAATCCAGACCAGCAGGGATTATTAGGCAAGCATTCCTAAGTCAATAGTTTACTATTGTTGCATAAATACATATACAGTATATATATATATATATATATATACAGTGGTGTGAAAAAGTGTTTGCCCCCTTCCTCATTTCCTGTTTCTTTGCATGTTTGTCACACTTAAGTGTTTCGGAACATCAAACCAATTTAAACAATAGTCAAGGACAACACAAGTAAACACAAAATGCAATTTGTAAATGAAGGTGTTTATTATTAAAGGTGAAAAAAAATCCAAACCATCATGGCCCTGTGTGAAAAAGTGATTGCCCCCTAAACCTAATAACTGGTTGGGCCACCCTTAGCAGCAACAACTGCAACCAAGCGTTTGCGATAACGTGCAATGAGGCTTTTACAGCGTCCTGGAGGAATTTTGGCCCACTCATCTTTGCAGAATTGTCCTAATTCAGTTACATTAGAGGGTTTTCGAGCATGAACGGCCTTTTTAAGGTCATACCACAACATCTCAATAGGATTCAGGTCAGGACTTTGGCTAGGCCACTCCAAAGTCTTCATTTTGTTTTTCTTCAGCCATTCGGTGGTGGACTTGCTGGTGTGTTTAGGATCATTGTCCTGCTGCAGAACCCAAGTTCGTTTCAGCTTGAGTACACGAACAGATGGTCGGACATTCTCCTTCAGGATCTCTTGGTAGACAGCAGAATTCATAGTTCCTTTTATCACGGCAAGTCTTCCAGGTCCTGAAGCAGCAAAACAGCCCCAGACCATCACACTACCACCACCATATTTTACTGTTGGTATAATGTTCTTTTTCTGAAATGCAGTGTTCCTTCTACGCCAGATATACTTGGACACACACCTTCCAAAGAGTTCCACTTTTGTCTCATCGGTCCACAGAATGTTGTCCCAAAAGTCTTGGGGATCATCAAGATGTGTTGTGGAGAAATTGAGACGAGCTTTGATGTTCTTTTTTGCTCAGCAGTGGTTTTCTCCTTGGAACTCTGCCATGCAGGCCATTTTTGCCCAGTCTTTTCCTGATGGTGGAGGCATGAACGCTGACCTTAACTGAGGCAAGTGAGGCCTGCAGTTCCTTGGACGTTGTTGTGGGGTCTTTTGTGACCTCTTGGATGAGTCGTCGCTGCGCTCTTGGGGGTAATTTTGGGCGGCCGGCCACTCCTGGGAAGGTTCACCACTGTTCCATGTCTTCGCCATTTGTGGATAATGGCTCTCACTGTGGTTCGCTGGATTCCCAAAGCTTTGGAAATGGCTTTATAACCCTTTCCAGACTGATAGATCTCAATTACTTTCTTTCTCAATTGTTCCTGAATTTCTTTGGGTCTCGGCATGATGTGTAGCTTTTAAGGATCTTCTGGTGGACCTTACTGTGTCAAGCAGCTCCTATTTAAGTGATGCCTTGATTGTGAACAGGTGTGGCAATAATCAGGCCTGGGTGTGGCTAGAGAAATTGAACTCAGGTGTGGACAACCACAGTTATAGTATGTTTTAACAAGGGGGGCAATCACTTTTTCACACAGGGCCATGATGGTTTGGATTTTTTTTCACCTTTAATAATAAACACCTTCATTTACAAATTGCATTTTGTGTTTACTTGTGTTGTCCTTGACTATTGTTTAAATTGGTTTGATGTTCCGAAACACTTAAGTGTGACAAACATGCAAAGGAACAGGAAATGAGGAAGGGGGCAAACACTTTTTCACACCACTGTATATATATATATATATATATATATATATATATATATATATATATATATATATATATATTACAGTGAGAGGGGAAAAGTATTTGATCCCCTGATGATTTTGTACATTTGCCACTGACAAAGAGATGATCAGTCTCTAATTTTGATGGTAGGTTTATTTTTATTTTTTTGTAATTCCTTTATTTGCCAAAGAAAGTCACATGTAACAATCCAAAGAAACTGCGGTTACAGTATCTCATACAGATAACAAATAGGTAATCGAGAGCCGAGTCAGAAAACAACAGGTCCAGCAATGCACGGAGAATGTGGTCATTAAAACAAATACGTTTGTGCTCAGTGCATCACGCTATCATACATTTATATAGAAGATCAAGGCATATATACTTTAATGCATAAAGCAGTGAGATAAACTAAAATAACATATATATTATACAAAAGAATGAAGTAACAGTTTGGGATTTTCCAGTTAGCGTGGCGGGAGGTAGTACTTCCCTTGGGCCTAATAAGCCCATAGATTGGGCAATATGAAGGCAATATATAAACAAGCATATACAACATATCTGAAGAGCTTATCTCATCACTGGGTCTCTAAAAGTTAACTAAAAAGTTGGGGGGTGTAGGACGGGGGAACAACCAGAGGGGGGGGGGTGGATGTTGGAAGTGGATGTCTCAGAGCAGAAGAAGCTGGATGTAGGGGAATAGAGGAAGAGAGACAGAGAGGCCTCTCGCCCAGGAGTTAAGTTGGATCCGGTAAGGCTAGCTCATTTGTGCCACCTCCCGTATATATGCGTCTCTGTACACAAAGTGGTTCCAGGGTCACCAGGTCTCTCGGAAAGGTCTCCGCCCAGTCATGCAAAGTAGCGGTGAGATCCTCCACATCTCTCAGTTTGTTTACCTTAGAGAACCACAGAGATTTTGATGGGGGGTTTTCCGATCTCCAACAAAGGATTGTGAGGGAGGCCTTATATTTCCTGATTTGTCTTTCGGAAAGATGAACCAGACAGGCTGCTGGATTCCCTTCCAGGTCAACATTGGTCAGGTGCTTGACTGTACAGATCACCTCACGCCAAAAGGGGGCAAGTTTGGGACAATCCCAGAAAATATGCAGCATTGTCCCTTCAACATCCCCGCAGCGCCAGCAAGCACTGGGGACATGCGGGAGGATACGGTGCAAAGTGGTAGGAACTCTGTACCATCTGGTCAAGATCTTGTATCCTGTCTACTGGATCCTTGTGGCTATAGAGGACTTCTGGGAGAAATTAAGGATCTTCTCCTTCTGAGAATTAGTAAACTGGGTGCCCAAGTCTGACTCCCATTTGGTTAGGAAGGGTGGGATATATCCATCCGCTGGTCGAGTCAGAGATGCATATATTATTGAGGCCATGGTGGACCAGTTCCCCCCGGTAACACAGGTGCTCCAATTCCGTGAGTTGGTGAGAAGCGCCCTGTGTCCGTAGACACCCACACAGAAAGTTGCGTTGCTGGAGACCACTCCAGGAGTCCAGCAGAGGATCTGAGCCTGACACCCTTGCCGTAGGGAGGAGCCCACAAAATCACATAAGCAGAGATGTCCACTCGTGATTAACCACTGGAAATGGGGATTCTGAAGGTCGGGTGGAAACTCCGGGTTGCCCAGTACCGGTACCATAGGAGAGGGCAATGGTGACACTGAAGTGTGTCTAAATGTGTCCCTGGCCACCAGAAGAGTTCTACCCAGTGTAGGGTGGTCAGTGAGGGTCATTGGGAGTGCTGATGAGATCCACAGCCAGCTCTTGGCTGTGTCATCAGAGTTCTCCATCTCCATGGCCACCCAATGTTTCGTTGCTGTGTGACAGTGCCAGTCCACCAACCTGGTGAGGTGTGTATCTCTGTAATAAGCTTTCATATCTGGTAGACCAACTCCTCCCCTATGCTTTGCAAGATGGAGAAATTGCAGCCTGTTACAAGATTTGCGGTAAGACCAGATGAAATCTCTAAACATTGAGTTCACCCATTTGAAAAACACTGGGGGAAGGCGAATGGGAAGTGCTTGCAACAAGTACAGCACCCTGGGCAGTAATGTCATCTTGAGGGCACTGCAATGAACGAACCACGTTATTGTGAGCGAGTGCCAATGGAGAAGAACTGCTTTGAGGCGGGTAAGTAAGGGTATGAAGTAGGCTGAGTAAAGAGAGGAGGAGTCGGGGGTCATATCGACACCCAAGTAGCGAATCGAGTCAGTTGCCCAGTGGAAAGGGAACACCTGGTGAAGTAATGTGATCAGGTCTTTCCCCCCATGATATTCAGAGCGGACGATTTAGATACAGTAATTTGAAATTAAGAGACAGCACCGTATTCCTGTCAGAGCGGTACTTACCGAGGCCGAGATGCCGAGAGCGGTTCACCCTTGCGACCCGGCGCAGGAAGCCCCTGGAGATGGAACAGGGAGCGAACGGCACCAGGAGGCACAGGCCACCTCCGATATGTAAGCAGGAACTGACGGGGCACCTGGAGGTGATGGGGACCTGGCCCGAGTGGCCGGCAGATGGCAGGGTAAGGAGGCAAGGACCAAAACGCCCGGCTGGGGTGCTGACACTGGGGAATCTGGTAGCGATCAGGTGGACTAGCCAGAGGTCAAACACAGGAGATTATCAAGGAAGTCCGTAAGGCAAGCCAGGGGGTCAAACACAGGAGATTATCAAGGAAGTCCGTAAGGCAAGCCAGGGGGTCAAACACAGGAGATTATCGAGGAAGTCCGTAGGCAAGCCAGGGGGTCAAACACAGGAGATTATCAAGGAAGTCCGTAGGCAAGCCAGGGGGTCAAACACAGGAGATTATCCAGGAAGTCCGTAAGGCAAGCCAGGGGGTCAAACACAGGAGATTATCAAGAGAAGTCAGGCAGTCCGGGTTGGCAACAGTAAGTTCAAGTCAGGGATCTTTCAGAAACACAGGACGCACAGGCACTTAGCTGGAGAGACAGACCAGCAAGGTGCCTGTGCGTCAGGGCGCTTTAAATAGGCGCCCGAGTGACGCTAATTGCGCGTCACCGCCGCCAGGTGGGCGCTAGTGCGCATGCGCCGGCGCCGGACCGCCGAGCCGCGAGTGCGCATGCGCCGGAGCGCCGAGCCCCCGCGCATGCGCACTAGAGAGCGGGCCGTTCGTCCGGCGCCGCTCTCCTGATAGTGCCCCCCCCCCGAGGGGTGGCCTCTGGACACCCAAGCTGGCCATCAGTTCTGGGTGAGCTTGGTGAAAGGCCCGAATTAAGCGTGGGGCGTGCAGATTCCTAGAAGGTTCCCAAGAATTGTCCTCAGGGGGGTAACCCTTCCATCTAATTAAGTACTGAAGCTGTCTGCCCATTTTCCTGCAATTCAAGATTTCTTCCACCTCAAACTCCCTTTCGCCCTCAACCAGGATAGGTGGTGGCGGAGGTACTTCCCTGCCAGGGAAAGGACTGGGAGTAACGGGTTTCAGTAGGGAGACGTGGAAGACCGGATGAATCCTATAGCTCTGGGGAAGCTCGAGTTCAAAGGCCACAGGGTTCACGACCCTTTTTTATCTTGAATGGGCCGATGAACTTCGGCCCCAATTTGTGGGAAGGAACAGGTAACTTCAAATTGGAGGAAGACAGCCAAACCTTCTCGCCGACCTTGAAAAACCGGATTCATTTTCCTCCCCTTGTTGTAATATTTACTGTACCCTCCTGGGCCTTTTGCATTAGTTCCTGAAGTTTTTGAAAGTTGCTTTGTAGAGAATTCACCCGGTCCTGGGCTGCCGGGACTGAGGTTTCCGGGGGTGATGCAGGGAGAAATGAGGGATGGAAGCCGAAGTTTGCCCAGAAAGGTGTCTGTTGGGTGGCGGAGTGGATGGAGTTATTGTACGCAAACTCGGCGTATGGCAGCAAGGTTGACCAGTCGTTTTGAGAGTCAGAGCAGAAGCATCGGAGATACTGTTCTAAGGTCTGGTTGGTCCTCTCTGTCTGCCCGTTGCTTTGGGGGTGATACGCGGAAGAGAGGCAGACCTGAATTTCCAGAGATTTGCACAATTCTTTCCAGAATCTTGACGTGAACTGTGTGCCTCTGTCTGAGGTGATGCTTTTAGGTACCCCGTGCAGCCTTACAATTTCCTTAAAAAACACATCAGCCGTGGTGGAAGCAGAAGGAGTACCCACCAAAGGTATGAAGTGGGCCATCTTAGAGAGCCGGTCGATGACAACAAAGATGGTGGTGAATTCCTTTGAAGGGGGTAACTCTACAATGAAATCCATGGAGATCTCTGCCCATGGACGTTCAGGGATAGGTAGTGGTCTTAACAGCCCCCAAGACTTGGCCTTTGGGCCCTTACTGCGCTGGCACGTAATACAGGAAGCAACATAGTCCTTGCAATCTCGTCTCCAACCTGGCCACCAGAACGAACGGGAGACGAGTTCAGTAGTCTTCGTGGACCCGAAGTGGCCTGCCAGTTTGTGGTCGTGGAAGGTTTTGAGAACCAATGACCTTGTCTCTTGAGGGACAAAAATTTTCTCCTTGGACCAAAGTAGGTCGTTATGTTCGACCAGGGAGAGGTCGGTGGGCACCGGACGGCGCCTGGTAGCTGACTTGATGGCAGTTACGAGATCCACTTCTGTGATTAGGCAAAAGTTCTGGGGGGATAAAATGGTACTAGGTTCCGTTTCCCGTGGGGTGTCCAGAAACATGCGGGAGAGCGCATCTGCCTTCCCCATTCTTGGAACCCGGCCGGTATGCAATAAGGAAGTTAAACCTTGAGAAGAAGAGGGCCCACCTGGCCTGCCTGGGCCGAAGGCGTTTGGCTGTTCTCAAATATTCCAGGTTCCTATGGTCGGTCCAGACCATGACAGGGTGAGATGCCCCTTCTAAGAGGTACCGCCATTCTTCAAGGGCAAATTTAATAGCCAACAGCTCCCTGTCTCCCACATCATAGTTCCTCTCTGGAGGGCTCAATTTCGAGAAGCAAAGGCTACTGGGTGAAGGAGGGCCTTGGCGCCCTGCCGCTGAGAGAGGATAGCCCCGAGAGCTGTCTCAGAGGCATCTACCTCCAACACGAAGGGTAGTCCGGGATCCGGATGCCGTAGGATTGGGGCAGATGAGAACAGGGTCTTTAACTGGGTAAAGGCCGCCTGGGCCTCAGGGGACCAATGGAACTGATTATGTTGGTGGGTTAAACTGAGTGATTGGAGCTACAATGGAGGAGAAACCAATGATGAAGCGTCTGTAAAAGTTGGCAAACCCAATGAACCTCTGGACTCCCTTCTTGTCCTTGGGGGCCGGCCAGTCCTGAATGGCTTGAACCTTTTGTGGGTCCATTGCAACTCCGTGGGTGGAAATGATAAATCCCAAGAATTGTACGGTGGTCTTCTCAAACTCACACTTCTCTGCTTTGAGGTAGAGCTTGTGTTGTCTAAGGATGGTGAGGACCAGTCTGACGTGTGTCTGGTGGAGCTCGGGAGTGGCGGAGAAGATGAGAATGTCATCGAGATAGACCACTAAGAAGTCATCTAGGTACCTACGGAATATATCATTGACCAGATGCTGGAACGTGGCTGGGGCATTGCAGAGTCCAAATGGCATAACTAGATACTCGTAGTGCCCGAATCTCGATCTGAAAGCGGTCTTCCACTCATCACCCGCTCTGATCCTTATAAGGTTGTAAGCCCCACGGAGGTCAAGTTTGGAGAAGACCCGTGCTGACCGGAAGCGTTGGAACAACTCAGGAATGAGAGGAAGCGGGTACCGGTTTTTAATGGTGATTTTGTTAATCTCCCGGTAATCGACACAGGGCCTCAGTGAGCCATCTTTCTTTTCGACAAAGAAAATACCAGCACCCGCCGGTGAAGAGGAGGGACGGATGAATCCCTTGGCTAAGTTTTCGTCGATGTAGGCCTTAAGAGTTTTTAACTCGGTTTCAGATAAGGGAAAGATACGGCCGAAAGGAACCGCGGCCCCGGTAAGAGGTCTATGGGGCAATCGTAGGGCCGGTGAGGTGGTAGACAGTCGGCCTGCTGTTTGTCAAAGACGTCCTTGAACTCGAGGTAGACTGGTGGGACGTGTTCTAGGTGCTCGGGCACTGGTACTAGAGCTGAACAAGTAGCAGGGCGGAGAGCAAGGCAGTTCTGGGTGCAGTAGTGAGAGGGGAAGGAGACCTCCTTCGTCCGCCAGTTAATGAGGGGTTCATGCGTTTGTTAGCCAGGGGAGCCCCAAGATAATGGGGAACATGGGAGAAGGAATAACATCCAAACAAAGGAGCTCTTGATGACCCGAATCGGTAGTGACCGAGATGAGGCCAGACTCGTGAGTAACTAAGCCGGAACGGGGCAGGGAACCATCGGCTAGGTGAACCTGTAGGCATTGCTTCTTGGGGACAAGGGGAAGCTGAAGCCTGGCGGCAAGGGCAGCATCCAAGAAGCAGCTTCAGGCCCCAGAATCAATGATGGCCGGGAGGCGGACCGCCCTTTCCGTCAACTGTAGGGAGATAAAAAGGACAATGTAAGTTTGGGAGAATCCGGAGACTTGGAGGCTGAAATTAGGGATATGTGAGAACTTACTGGGTCTAATGGGGCAGGACCGGAGGAAGTGACCGGAGCTTCCGCAGTAAAGGCACAAGTTGCCTTGACGCCTACGTAAACGCTCCTCTGGGGTCAGAGGAGCGCGGACAAGACCTAGCTGCATGGGCTCGACTCCGGAGGTGTTCCCAGGTGGGGCGTGAAAAGAGGATTGGACAGGACCAGGACCTGGTTTGGGTGGCGTCCAACTGGGACGAGAGGTCTGAAAGCGTTCAGCGCGACGTTCCCGTAAGCGCCGATCAATTTTGGTGACGGCTTGTATGAGATCCTCCAAGGCGTCTGGGACGTCAATCCGGGCAAGCTCGTCCTTAAGGGTGTCAGATAGCCCTTGGCGGAATTGGTACTTGAGGGCTGGTTCATTCCAGCCGGTGTCGGCTGACCATTTTCGGAATTCCGCTGTATAGTCCTCAACCGGCCTCCGGCCTTGAGAAAGGTTATGTAGGGTGGTCTCAGCCGTGGCCCCCTTTTGAGGGTCATCGTAGAGCTGGCCCATGCTTTCAAAGAAGGTGTCCACAGCGTTCAGTATAGGGCTCCTTTGCTCCATTAGACTATGGGCCCAGGCCTGGGGTTCTTCAGCCAGCAGAGAAATAATGAACCCCACTTTCACCACTTCGGAAGAGAAGGTTCTGGGTTGGAGGGCTAGGTACAGGGAGCAGGCGTTCTTGAATGCTCTGAATTTTTTGCGATCACCGGCGAACCGTTCCGGTATAGGGACCCTGGGTTCCGGAGTGGCCATGACTACTGTGGGGTTCGTAGGTGCTGCAGATGGGGGTAGCCCACTGGGTGCAGCAAGGTTACCCGCTGTGGGGAGAGACGGCCCGGTCAGTTGTTGCAAGCGGCTGTCTATTTGGGTGTACCCCACTTGCAGCTTTTGGACAGCCTCAGTAAGTGCTGCCATCTGCTGGCACAGGATCTCAAGGGGAGAACACGCTCTGTCGGCCTCGGACATGGCTGGTCTGTACTGTCAGAGCGGTACTTACCGAGGCCGAGATGCCGAGAGCGGTTCACCCTTGCGACCCGGCGCAGGAAGCCCCTGGAGATGGAACAGGGAGCGAACGGCACCAGGAGGCACAGGCCACCTCCGATATGTAAGCAGGAACTGACGGGGCACCTGGAGGTGATGGGGACCTGGCCCGAGTGGCCGGCAGATGGCAGGGTAAGGAGGCAAGGACCAAACGCCCGGCTGGGGTGCTGACACTGGGGAATCTGGTAGCGATCAGGTGGACTAGCCAGAGGGTCAAACACAGGAGATTATCAAGGAAGTCCGTAAGGCAAGCCAGGGGGTCATATCAAGACACCAGGGGGTCAAGTAGGAAGTCGTAGGCAAGCCAGGGGGTCAAACACAGGAGTTATCAAGGAAGTCCAAGCCAGGGGGTCAAACACAGGAGATTATCCAGGAAGGTATTCCTGTAGTCAGGGATCTTTCAGAAACACAGGACGCACAGGCACTTTTGCGGAAGGGAGTGTAATAATAATTTGAAATTAAGAGAGAGCACCGTATTCCTGTAGGGACTGAAGGAGTTTTCGGAAGGGAGGTTAATGGGTCTGTTAGGAAAAAGATCAAATCATCCACGAATGCGGCCACCTTGTGCATCCCAGAAGCTTTCTGGAAGCCGGGGATGGTGGAATCCGCCCTATCCATGCACAAGAAGGGCTCTAGGGTGAGTATAAAAATCAGGGGGGACAGGGGGCAGCCCTGTCGTGTGCCGTTATGGATGTTAAAGAAGTCAGTTCTCGTTCTATTGACCTTGACTGCGGCTGCAGGGTTCGAATAAAGTGATAGTATCCAACTCAGCATGGAGGACCGTAAACCAACATGTTCTAGAGTGGCTTGCATGAAGGACCAGTTTCCCCGGTCGTAGGCTTTCTCTGCCTTCGTGGACAGCAAGAGAAGAGGCTGATTCGAGGACCTGGCTGCATGGATCAAGTTCACCACCCGGATGGTGTTGTCTCGTGGTTCGCGGAGGGGCATGAAACCTGCTTGGTCTCTGTGGACAAGACTCTGGATATGCGGAATCAGCCTATTTGTCAAAATTTTTGCGAATAATTTCAAATCTGTATTCAGGAGCGCTATCGGGCGATAATTTTGGCTTCCTTCGGTATAAGAGAGATGTAGGCTTGCAATATGTCAATCTGGAATGACTCCTTCCGTGATCGAGTTTAATGCTGAAAACCAGCGGTTGAGAAAGGTTCTCAAAGAAGACTTTATAATAGCTCTGGGTGAGGCCGTCTGTAGGTTTATTTTAACAGCGAGAGACAGAATAACAACAGCAAAATCCAGAAAAATGCATTTCAAAAAAGTAATGAATTGTTTTGCATTTTAATGAGTGAAATAAATATTTGCCAAATTGCCAAATTGCCAATGTTGACTTCCACCTGGTGGACATGTCACAAATGAGGCAGTTGGTGGGCAGGTCGCATTCCCTTTCAATGTCAGGCAGCCGAACACTGGCATTGTATGACTGTTGGAAATGACCACATACTTTTCTGGTCTGCCTCAGGAGATCTTGTAAGCCTGGGTACCTGCTCAAGAACCGCTGCACCACCAAATTCAGGATGTGTGCCAAACATGGAACATGGGTCAAGTGTCCCTGTCAGAGGGCGGAGAGAAGGTTGACTCCATTGTCACATACAACCATTCCTGGTTGAAGCTGGCGTGGCATCAACCACCTCTGAGCCTGCCCCTGCAGACCTGAGAGAATCTCTGCCCCAGTGTGGCTCCTGTCCCCCAAGCAGTGGTTTAACCTTAAACTACGTAGAGGGTTCTTTACTGTAAGAGCGGCAAGGATGTGGAATTCCCTTCCACAGGCAGTGGTCTCAGCGGGGGGCATTGATAGTTTCAAGAAACTATTAGATAAGCACCTGAATGATCGCAACATATATACAATGTAATACTGTCTTTTTTCAAACTCACCTACTATTTAACTATTTAACTCATGCACCGCATGGCATCTTTTTGCCTGAGTTCTTGCGTAACCCCTTGAATGCTTATGGAGCACCGCTAGTTCAGAGAACAAATCTGCAGAAGAGGCCATAGAGAAAGAAGAAGAGGAGGGGGTGGAGGAGAGAGCTGTGGCAGGATCACTGCTAGCATTTTGGAGGTGTGGTGGCGGAACAAGCTCCAACAATACTGAACCCTGTCCTGCATCTTTCCCAGCTGCCAGCAGAGTTACCCAGTGCGCTGTGAAGGAAAGGTAACATCCCTAAAATACAGTAATGATTTTGCGCTAATGTGCACCAAAAAAATTTCGAATAAATATAATTTTATAGATATACTATCAAAGTGTCTAAAATATATATGTGTGAATCAATATATAAATAGTGCACCAAGTGCTAAAAAATATTCAATCGTGATAGACAGTATATGGACTTAATAAATATCAAGTAATATATATGTAAACAATATATATGAAATATAAAATAAATATAAAGTGCTCAATGTGCTAATTTCCACAAATCAATTATGTATCACAAACAAGCAATGGTGTGAACATAAAAACACAGAACTCCTGGTAAGTCCCAATGGGTATATGAGAGATGGAATAGAGTAACCTTTCTATTGCATAGATAACTAAAATGGTAAAGGCCAGGTGGTAAATTAGTGTAACCACTGACCAAGGAAACGTCTCTAAATATCAAAAAGAGGTGGCAGCAATGACAGTGGTCTTCTATCTCCAAAATGAGGGATGGTGGGTATGTGAGGACCTGATCCTAAATCGTGCTCTCTAGCCTCTCACCTGTAAATCAACATTCACGGGCATCCGAAAGACACGGGGGTACACTCCACTTCCACTATATCCCTCCACTGGCTCCGCTGTCTTGGTACTTCCAAAGATCCCTGTCAACCGTCTTCCAGGGGATAGGTACACTTAACCTCCACTATACTCCTGCAATGTCTCCACTCACTGGGTGCTTCTGATGGGGGTGTCTCACCAACTTCCTACAAAAAAATGGCGGCCGCGATCCTGCAGAAAAAACTCGCCAAAAAGGTGGGGGTAAAGCAGAACAAAAGGGACCCAATGGTGAAGTACCGTATATACTCGAGTATAGGCCGACCCGAATATAAGCCGAGGCACCTAATTTTACCACAAACAACTGGGAAAACTTATTGACTCGAGTATAAGCCTAGGGTGAGAAATGCGCAGCTACTGTAAGTGGAAAAGAGGGTCAACGATGCCCATTTGCAGCCTCACTGTGCCCATGCAGATGGACACAGTTGACCGATTTGGGGCCCTGTATCTCAGGGTCACTTAGTGCTAGGAACCCCATCTTTAGATATGTTGTAGTGCTAATTCCACTGGGTTGGAATACAACATTTGGGGTTCCTAGCACCAAGTGTCCCCGAGATATGGGGCCCCAAATTCGGGTCAGAAAATCTCAAGCACTTTTCTGCAGCAGAGAATGACATTTTCTGAACCGACTTTGGGGCCCTGTATCTCGGGGCCTCTTAGTGCTAGGAACCCCATCTTTTCTTTAGATATGTTGTAGTGCTAGTTCAACTGGGTTTGAATGCCAAATTTGGGGTTCCTAGCTTCAAGTGTCCCCGAGATATAGGGCCCCAAATTCGGGTCAGAAAATGTCAAGCACTTTTCTGCAGCAGAGAATGACATTTTCCGAACCGACTTTGGGGCCCCGTATCTCGGGGCCACTTAGTGCTAGGATCCAAATATGTATTTGGATATGTTATAGTGCTAGGTCCACTGGGCTGGCACACCAAATTTGGGACTCCTAGACCCAAGTGGCCCCGAGATACGGGGCCCCAAAGTCGGGTCGGAATTAATTTTTTTTGCTGCAGAAAAGTGCTTGACTCGAGTATAAGCCGAGGGGGGCACTTTCAGCACAAAAAAATGTGCTGAAAAACTCGGCTTATACTCGAGTATATACGGTATGTCTTTATAAAACAATTTAATAGTAAAAAATTTTAACTCTTACATCAAAAACACAGTATAACAGCATAAAATGGCGATCTAGCGCCAGTCTCACAGTACTTCCGGTATCTTTGTCCGGCCACTCCCTACGCGTTGCGTCACGTGCTCGTGACTTCATCAGGGGAACCTGATTGGCTGGAATGGACTGATATTTATTTAATGGAACCGGAAGTCAATTAGCGGCCATTTTGCCGTGGTCTGTTTCTTATAAACAAACCGTGGCCATTTTCGAATGGTCTTATGCCGGTTTATACAGCTAGCATTACCTAGCGGCTCATGAAGACTAGTGAGCAATGTTGACGGTGTTACAAATATTTTAAAAGTTGCGGTGGAACTTATTGTATATTATAGAACCTTGTCTATTGTTAATGTTATACAGAGAAGTCAATAGCTGAAATTTTCATTTATATTTGTTGTCTTTTAAATAAAGGAGGATATTATCTCTCTAGAGGCAAAAAGGGAAGGAATAACAGTACCCCTGCAGCAATTTTTTGGTGGCCCGTTGTCTTAGTTATTGGCAGCCATTTTTCTTAAGATATAAAAACCTTTATAGTATGTTTTGGAAAGCTATTGGGACATTCCCTGCTGACAGTTTGCTGACTGCCATACTGGGAATGTTAACCGTCGAAGGCATATAATGCGATCTTGCTATACCAACAGACTCTATGGGGACTATAATGTATAATGTATCTTGCGGACATACATTATATGTACCCCAAACTTAATTGGGAACATAACCAAAAAATTGTATATATATATAAGGCATAATTGTATCAAGAGTCCACCACCGGACATGCAGTAAATTCATTAATGTATATCAATTAAAATAAACAAGTTGAGAAGAAGGAGATGGTAACAACAAACATGCAAATATCTGCACGTTTCATGTCGCCCAATATCTCCGACCCCAAATATCATAAATTAAATCAAATAAAACACGTAGAGCTGTGCCCTAGTGTAGCTGTATAAATGAATATTATCACCCACACTAGATTATATCAAAGCCCAACTCAATATATGTATATAAAAAATAAATGTAAAAACATCAAAATATTTATTTATGATTATTCCAAAAAACGGAAATATTGTGACATATATGTCATATAAAATTATCAAAGTATTCTATCATTAATACGATCTATAAAAATGTATCATGGTTGGAAAAAAATGTGATGAAATATATTGAGACCACAATGATGATATTAAAATGTTAAGATATATATGTTAAAAATGTTAAAAAAGGAGATCATATCTTATGTGGGGGAATGAAGTTAGACAGGGATGTTTTATATCTCTCTTACTTCTATACCCTATTCCCCCCCCCCCCCCCCACACCTAAGACATGGTACCGGAAATATTGTGTCTGGCTACATTTTTGTATATAGGATAGGACAATGCATATGAAGTGTATATAACAATGTATACAATATTGTACAACAAATACAATAAATTTATATATCAGAATAATTAAATATATATATATATATATATAAATATATAGAGCGTGTAGATTAGTTGAAATGTATATATATATATATAAAGCGTGTAGGTGATCGAATATCTAAAAGTTGCTTAAAAAACTGTTTAAATCAAACTCTACGTTTAACCCTTCCGGAACAAGTGTCCTCATGGAGTGAATCCACATGGATTCCTTCTGGCTGATCGCTCTAATTCTATGACTGCCTCTTCATGATGGATTATAACGCTCTATACCCCAAAATTGTAACTGTTTGTTTGGGTCTTTGTTGTGCACCATAGCAAAGTGTCGTGACACGTTATGTTTGGGAAATCCATTGATAATATTCTGAACATGCTCCTTAATACGAACTTTCAGCTCCCTTTTTATTCTGCCTATATATTGGAGGTTGCAGCTACATTGTAAACAATATACTACACCCTCAGTGTGACAGCCTATAAAGTCTTTAATCGTATATGTTTGTCCTGTTACAGTTGCGGTAAAGTCCATTCTCTTTTTCTGGAATTTCTGTGCCTTACGGCATGAGAAACAATTCCTGCAGGGATAAAAACCTTTCCCTGTAAAGAAAGTATAGCCCTTTTTAGGGGGTGGTTCCACTACGGATTTGACAACCAAATCCCTTACTGTAGGTGCCCGCTTATATACAATATTTGGTTTTATAGGGAGGATGGTTTTTAGATCTTTATCGCTAGTGAGTACATGCCAATGTTTTTGAATTAGTTTGGCCACATCTTTGTGTTGTACATTAAAATCTAGTATCAGACATGGAGCTTCATTCCGACAGATTAATCTATTTTTAGGCTTGTCTTCCAACATCTTAGTCCTATTCATATCCTCAACTTGGGTGATTTGCTTTCTTATCCAGGATTCTTCATAGCCCTTCTCTTTAAATCTGGCTCCAATTATTTCAGCTTGCATTTTAAAATCTTCGTCTTTAGTACAGTTACGTCCGATTCTTACCAGTTGTCCTTTTGGAATATTATACAACCATGGTTTAAAGTGGCAACTGTGCATTGATAGATAGCTATTAGTATCTACGTTTTTAAAGTGCGTTTTGGTGATGATTTTGTCGGCTTGTATGGATATATTCAAATCCAGGAAGTCAATACTGCGCTGTCCAAAAATAGTGGTGACCCAGTGTTGAATAGTGCACACCATACACAAAAAAATGTTGAAAAGAAAAAACATAGAAAAATAGCTGCTGCAATCGTGAATGCGAGATACCCACATCAACAAGACCAAAAGAAAAACAAACGACTGCGCTGCAAACAATAAATCAAATAATTATGTGAAAAAAAAACATAAACCATATCAATGTACCAATTGGGTAGTGAACTTAAAAGTATGTTTGATACAGTAAGAACAGTATACAACTGTTGTATAAGAGAAGGGTTAGTTCAAATAACAATAGTCCAAAGTGTAAATAGAGCCAAAAAGTTCTTAGTATTGGTCTTTGATTCCCAAATCAGTTGTATAATTCAACAAAAAAAAACTCCAAAAGCGTGGTTCAAAGTGACATCAATCCAATAAACACCAAAGGAATAGTGGTCTGGTAAGAAAAGGGTTAACACCTCCACCGATGAACACACTGACCCTTACCAGAATGCGAGACCTCCTGTTACAGAGGTCCCACAAGCTTGTGGCTTAATCCCGGCCAGGGGCTCCAGAAAACAATGGCTGGTTACTCAGGATGCAGGACACACAGGCTCAAGACGGTCAAACGAATAACATGGAATAAAAAAGGAACTCCATAGTGTATCACTTTTAAAATTTTTAATAAAAAAAAAGGGGGGTTTACACTTACAACAAGTAGAAAGATAAAATTCAAATAGATAGCCGGCCGGCTCTAGTTTGCTGCCCGTCGCTTCCGGGTCTGCGTGGTTGTGTGGTGACGTCAGCACGCCGCTCCTCCCTACGCCGTTTCGTCACAGATGACGTCTTCCAGGGGCACGGGCGGCGTGCTGACTCACCACCAATAAATACATATTACACACCGAAGACACGCCCAGCTCTGAACCACTGAGAGCCCGATGGATATCCACCATTTTAGTGTAGGGCAAAGTGCCCAAACTCATAAACCTATTGGATAAAACAGCGATGGTTAAAAATTGGCCTGGTAAAAACCAAAACCAGGGCACCATGACTGTCAGATGAAGTTGGAGGTAACCTAGGTTACCCCACAATAGCGCAACTCAATAGTGATCTCAGCTGCCGCCCGATTGGCACAGGACATAACCGGACACTGCCAATAGTGTTAAAGCAATCCGGAATCCTGGCCACAGGCAAGCCGCGGAAATATCACATTGAGATTGTATAAATGAAAAAATAAAATAAAAAGGGGATGCCAATGGGACAGCCTTCATTTATCTAATGGCCTGAATCCCAATTGCGCCTAAATCCCAAATCGCTAAAATATTATACCTTGCCCAATAGTCAATAGGCATATTTAGTGGATGAGAAGACATAAAGAAAAAAACTCAATGATCGAAAAGGAAGAAAAAATGTGCTTAATCATCATTTTAAAGGAAAAAGGGGGGTTGAACCCAATTTGCGCCAACTAATGATTTGGCCCAATATACCTTACAGATATATATAATCATAAACAGGCCTCAGGGGTTCAGAGTTGGTTCACAATTAGAAAAAGGGGAAAATTAGTATCCCATGAGAGTATGCACAAATGGCCCATATAATTACATGATGTCATGTTGATTGATGTAAACCAAGATGAAAAAACACGGATTGTGCATTAATCTCATTTAAGATCAAAAAAATCCCAGGATGGATCAAAAACCTATTCACCTCTACTGTCATTAGAGGATTTATAAATCCCAACATTAATAGTGAAAAATAAATAAAATTGAGAATATGATCAAAAATAAAAATAGAAAAAGAAAAAAAATAAAAAACCAATGCGTTCAGCTGTTATCTATGAAACAATTGACATCAGTGTCTATGTTTAGGCCATGGGGGGTATAGCAACGAACCCTATGGATCCAGGACATCTCTAATTTAGATAGTTCTCTTACCAGAGAACTACCCCTCCAGTGGGCACTATATTTGTCTATGCCTAAAAACAAAGTATTGGCGGGGTTCCGGTCGTGATGGATTGCATAGTGCTTAGAGACTGAATGAAATCTATAGCCATTTTTTATGTTGGTAATATGTTCACCTAGCCGCACCTGCATGGAACGTTTTGTCCTTCCTATGTACTGGTACCCGCAAGGGCATTGGAGCAAATATACTACGCCTGTTGAACTGCATGTAATAAAAGGTTTGATTTTGTGTACTTTAGAAGTACTAGTGGAGACAAAAGTCTCAGTTTTCCTTAGTTTACTTTTATTAAGTGTACAAATCTGACATTTGCGGCATTGGTGATAGCCAGTGATGTTCTGAAAGAAGGAAACCTTCTTAATTGGAGGATCAATTGCATTTGGAGCAATCCTGTCACGAAGGCAAGGGGCTCCCTTGAATATCAATTCTGGTTGGGGGGGTAAAAAGGTCTTAATGATATTATCATTCCCCAAGAGGTGCCAATGTTTGTGTAAAATCCTTTTAAGAGCATAATGTTGAGTAGAGAACGTCGTGATAAGGGGTAAGGAGGGCCTCTTACGAACCTTTTTGGGACCATCGACTAGCAAAAGCGCTCTATCTACCATCGCTACTTCCTCCAGTGTTTTATCAAGTAACCCCTGATCGTATCCCTTATCTAGAAGTCTATCTCTAAGGGTACCTGCTTGCACCTTATAATCCTCAATAGTAGTGCAATTCCGCCTCATCCTCATGAACTGACTCCTGGGGATTGAGCTGAGCCAGGAGTCATGATGACAACTGCCCTGGGGAATATAGGCGTTGCGGTCAGTCTTTTTAAAGAAAGAAGTGGTTGTGAATCCATCAATCTCCTTTTTGATGGTAATATCCAGGAAATTGATCTGGGTACTGCTCGCTTCGTGTACAAACCTGATCCCTCTTTCGTTCTCATTGAGGTTCAAGAAAAAGTTGTCAAGTTCGGAAATTGACCCATCCCATAGGAGGAGGACGTCATCAATGTACCTTGCCCAGAACAAAAGTTGTGGGTTACGGTCATGGTAGATGACGTCCTCCTCCCACTTGGCCATAAACAAATTGGCCAAGCTCGGGGCATATTTAGCTCCCATGGCCACACCGCGGAGCTGCCGGAAATAGCATTGGTCAAACCAAAAATAATTATGGTTCGCAGCAAACTCCAGCAACTCTATGATAAAGGTTTGTTGTTGGGCTGGGAGAATGGAGGAGACATTTAAATAAAATTTGACTGCAGCTATCCCCAAGTCGTGTAGTATAACCGTATAGAGCGATGTCACATCGGCAGTCGCCAATAGGGTATGACTGTTAGGTTTCAAGTTGGATAGCAAATTGATTACATGCTTGGTATCCCTAATATAAGAGGGCATATCCTTTACCAACGGTTGTAAAAAATGGTCAATATACTTGCCCACCCGGGACGTGATGGAATCTATGCCACTCACAATCGGGCGTCCCGGGGGGCAAGTGAGACTCTTGTGGATTTTCGGCAAAATATATAATACTGGCGTCCGTGGGGCTTTTGGAACTAAAAAGATTTTTTCTTTCTCGTTCAAAATGTTTAGTTGAGAGCCCCTTTCCACCAGCAACTGTAAAGTTTTTTTGTATTGGAACATGGGGTTACCATTGAGTCTCTCATAGGTCACTTTATCATTGACTATATTATACATCTCCTGTATGTATTTGGCACGGTCAAGTATAACAATCCCCCCACCCTTATCCGCAGGGCGGATCACCAATTCTTTATTGTTGCACAATTGGTCAAGACCTTCTTCTAGTGCCTTATCCATTTTCTGGTTCGAGATCTTAATTGATTCCAGATCTCTAAGAACCACATCCCTGAAAACCTTTAGGGAAGGTGCTAGGACTCCAGGGGGGTTAAAAGTAGACGAGTTGGCCAGTCCCGAGTGCTGGAAACCATGTTGGTTTGCTACATTCTGTATAGAGGGGCGATTGGCAAAATGTCGTTTAATATTAATTCTACGGACATACTTGTGTATGTCCATATATGTTTGGAATTTGTTTAATTTATTGGGGGGTGCAAACTTTAAACCCTTATTTAAAAGAGCTTTTTCCGAATCACTGAGGGTCTGGGAACTTAAATTAAAGATGCCGTCGCCATTCAACTTCTTGTTTTTTTTAGAGTGTGACCTCCTCCCCCCTCTGCTTCCTCTTTGTTTTCTACTTGGCGTTTTACCCCTTGGTTGGGCCTGGGAAAACCCCAATGTTGTGCCTGGTTTCCATCAAAACTGTTGCCTGGATGGTTACCCGGTGGAACAGGCCTAGGGGTACCATTAGGCCCCCCAAAGTGGCTAGAAATCGTGGGGCCACCAAAACCTGAACCGTCACGATCCCTTAACGGAAAGAAACGATTCTGTGTATCCACACCAAATTCGAATTGGCGATATGGTAATTCACCATCACGATATTGATGGTGGTTACCATAAGGATCACAGTGGAACTGAGTGCCATGCGAATTCTGCGGGGACTTTTCAGTGTTCCTCAAATATTGCGAAGGGTCCCTGTTGTGTTGATAATAGGGTCCCGGATTATGACTATGGCCATAATTACGGTCGTGATTGGTAGGCTGCCAATATGGGGGGGGGGGGGTTGATTCCAAGGAGGATTAGTATGTTGTCCTCCTTTGTTGGGCCCGAAGCTCCTCTGTGGTGATTTGTAAGAGGGGCGTCTGCCCTTTTTCCCTCCCTTGGTGGTAGTTTGAGCAGGTTTGGCAATTCTGCGTGACTGGCTACCTGTAGATGGATGATGGCCTACCCCAGGCGTTGCTGGTATAGTAGATTCCCCCTGGGGAATTGCCTCCATTCTAGGGTCTGCGGAGGCTAGTGATTCCGCTGCAAGCTTCTTTTGCCATGCAAAAACACTACTTGCCTGGTAATCACTGAAATCCCTATTATATTTCTTCCTTTTTTTAATTTTTTGTTCCTTTTCTTCTTTATCTAGAATCTTTAATAGATTAATGGTTCTTTCTTTGTATTCCTCACTATCTTTATACGGAAGCAGGCTCACTTTAAGAGTCTGAATCTCGTTATCGAGTTTAGAGAGTTTGGTGTTTTTCCTAGTAATTAAAAATTGGAGGAACGCAAGACCTGCGTCATTGAAATAGCGGAACCAATCCTCCAACTCGAACACTCCCTCAGTGTTCACTGATTTAGAGGCTCTATATTCAAAGATGTCCATAGTGAAAGGTCAAAATCCTTCTCAAACTGACAAAAATTATAAAAATAAAAATTAAGTGAATGAGTGAATGTATATACTCCAATCTCAAAATAAAAAATGTGGATTACTGCGCTGTCAGAGAAATATACAGTCAATTTCCGAACTTGACAACTTTTTCTTGAACCTCAATGAGAACGAAAGAGGGATCAGGTTTGTACACGAAGCGAGCAGTACCCAGATCAATTTCCTGGATATTACCATCAAAAAGGAGATTGATGGATTCACAACCACTTCTTTCTTTAAGAAGACTGACCGCAACGCCTATATTCCCCAGGGCAGTTGTCATCATGACTCCTGGCTCAGCTCAATCCCCAGGAGTCAGTTCATGAGGATGAGGCGGAATTGCACTACTATTGAGGATTATAAGGTGCAAGCAGGTACCCTTAGAGATAGACTACTAGATAAGGGATATGATCAGGGGTTACTTGATAAAACACTGGAGGAAGTAGCGATGGTAGATAGAGCGCTTTTACTAGTCGATGGTCCCAAAAAGGTTCGTAAGAGGCCCTCCTTACCCCTTATCACGACGTTCTCTACTCAACATTATGCTCTTAAAAGGATTTTACGCAAACACTGGCACCTCTTGGGGAATGATACTATCATTAAGACCTTTTTACCCCCCCAACCAGAATTGATATTCAAGGGAGCACCTTGCCTTCGTGACAGGATTGCTCCAAATGCTATTGATCCTCCAATTAAGAAGGTTTCCTTCTTTCAGAACATCACTGGCTATCACCAATGCCGCAAATGTCAGATTTGTACACTTAATAAAAGTAAACTAAGGAAAACTGAGACTTTTGTCTCCACTAGTACTTCTAAAGTACACAAAATCAAACCTTTTATTACATGCAGTTCAACAGGTGTAGTATATCTGCTCCAATGCCCTTGCGGGTACCAGTACATAGGAAGGACAAAACGTTCCATGCAGGTGCGGCTAGGTGAACATATTACCAACATAAAAAATGGCTATAGATTTCATTCAGTCTCCAAGCACTACGCAATCCATCACGACCGGAACCCCGCCAATACTTTGTTTTTAGGCATAGACAAATATAGTGCCCACTGGAGGGGTAGTTCTCTGGTAAGAGAACTATCTAAATTAGAGATGTCCTGGATCCATAGGGTTGGTTGCTATACCCCCCATGGCCTAAACATAGACACTGATGTCAATTGTTTCATAGATAACAGCTGAACGCATTGGTTTTTTATTTCCTTTACTTTTTCTAATTTTATTTTTGATCATATTCTCAATTTTATTTATTTTTCACTATTAATGTTGGGATTTATAAATCCTCTAATGACAGTAGAGGTTAATAGGTTTTTGATCCATCCTGGGATTTTTTTGATCTTAAATGAGATTAATGCACAATCCGTGTTTCTTTCATCTTGGTTTACATCAATCAACATGACATCATGTAATTATATGGGCCATTTGTGCATACTCTCATGGGATACTAATTTTCCCCTTTTTCTAATTGTGAACCAACCCCTGAGGCCTGTTCATGATTATATATATCTGTAAGGTATATTGGGCCAAATCATTAGTTGGCGCAAATTGGGTTCAACCCCCCTTTTTCCTTTAAAATGATGATTAAGCACATTTTTTCTTCCTTTTCGATCATTGAGTTTTTTTCTTTATGTCTTATCATCCACTAAGTATGCCTATTGACTATTGGGCAAGGTATAATATTTTAGCGATTTGGGATATAGGCGCAATTGGGATTCAGGCCATTAGATAAATGAAGGCTGTCCCATTGGCATCCCCTTTTTATTTTATTTTTTCATTTATACAATCTCAATGTGATATTTCCGCGGCTTGCCTGTGGCCAGGATTCCGGATTGCTTTAACACTATTGGCAGTGTCCGGTTATGTCCTGTGCCAATCGGGCGGCAGCTGAGATCACTATTGAGTTGCGTTATTGTGGGGTAACCTAGGTTACCTCCAACTTCATCTGACAGTCATGGTGTCTTGGTTCTGGTTTTTACCAGGCCAATTTGTAACCATCGCTGTTTTATCCAATAGGTTTATGAGTTTGGGCACTTTGCCCTACACTAAAATGGTGGATATCCATCGGGCTCTCAGTGGTTCAGAGCTGGGCGTGTCTTCGGTGTGTAATATGTATTTATTGGTGGTGAGTCAGCACGCCGCCCGTGCCCCTGGAAGACGTCATCTGTGACGAAACGGCGCAGGGAGGATCGGCGTGCTGACGTCACCACACAACCACGCAGACCCGGAAGCGACGGGCAGCAAACTAGAGCCGGCCGGCTATCTATTTGAATTTTATCTTTCTACTTGTTGTAAGTGTAAACCCCCCTTTTTTATTTATTAAATATTTTAAAAGTGATACACTATGGAGTTCCTTTTTTATTCCATGTTATTCGTTTGACCGTCTTGAGCCTGTGTGTCCTGCATCCTGAGTGACCAGTCATTGTTTTCTGGAGCCCCTGGCTGGGATTAAGCCACAAGCTTGTGAGACCTCTGTAACAGGAGGTCTCGCATTCTGGTAAGGGTCAGTGTGTTTATCGGTGGAGGTGTTAACCCTTTCCTTACCAGACCACTATTCCTTTGGTGTTTATTGGATTGATGTCACTTTGAACCACGCTTTAGGAGTTGCCTTTTTTGTTGAATTATACAACTGATTTGGGAATCAAAGATCAATACCAAAGAACATTTTACCTTGGACTATTTGAATCAATACCGCTATTATAATACAGCTTTTATTGTACATTTGGGTTCACCACCCAATTGGTACATCATTATGTTTTAATCACTGTTTTCATCACTTGAGTACTGTTTGCAGCGCAATCGTTTGTTTTTCTTTTTGTTTATAATAAGATTGATTGTGCCAGAAGTAACTATATTTTAAACAAAAGTCTAAGCACTTGATTAAAAACTTCCTCTGCTTGCATACTAAGGTGCTATGTGCTCTTAACAGCCACTTTGTGGCCGTACATGCTTCATGATGAGGTACTATGGTGTACAGAGACGACACATCTGCCGTTGCTAGAATTGTGCGCCCTTCCAATACTGGTACTTTGTCCAATAGCTGTAATACATGCTTCGTATCTTTCAAATACACCCTGGTCTTCTGTACTGCCGGTTGTATGAAGTAATCGATATATATGTACGGCCACAAAGTGGCTGTTAAGAGCACATAGCACCTTAGTATGCAAGCAGAGGAAGTTTGGTAGTATGTACACGAGGAGTGCGGAGCGTATAAGGAGAGAGAGACCCTAGAGATTTGAGGCTCCTGTGCACAGTACTGGGAAAGGACTTATGCATGAAAGTAAAAAACCTACAGCTTTTAGGCTGGCCATACATTATACAATTTTCTTGTACAACTTTCCTTTAGATTTACCATATATATATATATATATATATATAATAGGAGGTCAAACACTTTCAGTTTATATGCAGTCAGGCAGGCCCTTGCACTACATAGTTAAAGATAAATCAAATGAAAATTGAAAGTGAAAATTGAATAAGAAAATTGTATAGTGTATGGCCACCCCCCAGGGGACCACACTAAAACCGAATGAGGGCTACAGTGTGGTCATCCAGGTGCGGCTCACACCCAGTGCACTCTGATCAAAGTGTCCTTTAGAACAGCTGATCAAAAATTGGGGTTAAAAGCCAATGACAGCAGCAGGGGACATCTACACTGATAATCAGGACACTGATCATCCGTGTCCTGACGATCAGTGCAGCCCCAACAGTGCTCATCTGTGCTGTGTATTAGCGCCAACCAGTGCCATCTATCAGTGCCAACCAGTGCCGCGTATCAGTGCAGCTTAATCACTGCCTCCTTATCAGTGCCGCATAGCAGTGTAGCTTCATCACTGGCTCCTTATCAGTGCCAACCAGTGCCCATCAATGCCGCATATCAGTGTAGCTTCATCACTGCCTCCTTATCAGTGGCAACCAGTGCCGCATATCAGTGCCCACCAGTGCCGTCTATCAGTGCCAACCAGTGCTGCATATCAGTGCCAACCAGTGCTGCATATCAGTGCCAACCAGTGCCGCGTATCAGTGCCAACCAGTGCCGCATATCAGTGCAGCTTCATCACTGCCTCCTTATCAGTGCCAACCAGTGCCCATCAGTGCCGTCTATCATTGCCAACCAGTGCCCATCAGTGCAGCTTCATCACTCCATCCTTATCAGTGCCCATCCATGCCGTCTATCAGTGCCAACCAGTGCCCATCAGTGCCGCATATCAGTGCATCTTCATCACTGCCTCCTTATCAGTGCCCACCAGAGCTGTCACATCCTCTGTCCTGCTAACCCCCATCCTCTGCCCTCATGTCTCGAGGTCTGATGAGGAAGCTGCAACTGTTCACTGTGAATGGCGGTGGCTTTTCCATCAGACCCTGAGACAATTACAGTATACTGCACCTGGGGTGGGACAAATTTAGATGGGGGTGGGTGTCCAATTTTAGTTTTCCAAGGGTAGCACAAACATACAATACACCACCGGCCACTGATGCATTAGTGACCAGTTGCAGTTAATTAACCCCCTGCAGCATACAGGGGTTAATAAACTCTGACACTGGTGCCACTAATGCAGCACAGAGGGGGTTAATTTATTGCCACTGGTCACTAATGCATCAGTGGCCAGTGGCCGTACATTAACCCCCTCAATGCTACATATTACTAATAGCATTACAAATGAACGACCCCCCCCCCCCCCCAAAGAGTTAATCATCTCAGGCAGTTCACACAACTAAGATACTGACACAACAGTGTCTTAGGGTTTTAGCCTTTGCAAACTCACTTGCACAGGGCTTCACTGGCTCCTCGCAGGTCTTGGCAGCAGCACTCACTCTCCTCTGCATTTTTCATCCCGCCTCCCGGCCTGTGAATGACGTCACGCTGGGCGGGACTAGAAAGCTCCTGTTGGGCGGAAATCACTCCGCCTCACAGAAGTTACTGCTTTGGGCTCTGTGTGCTGGTGCACATAGCATACTCGCTATGTGCACCGCTCAGAACACAGGGTAGCGGCGGCCGGCGGGTGTCACGCCTGTCTGCAGCAGTGCAGAGCAAGCAGCCTTTTTTTTACGAGGCATCAGAGGCCTCCCTGCTCCCTAGCCCGGTCCGCCCCTACCTCCTGACCTGTTCAGCAGTGGCCCGGCAGCCCCGCCTCCACCCCTACGAGCAGGCAGCACTGTATACAAAAAGACGCTTTACCAGTCCGGCCCGCTTACCACGCCAGCTTGGGGACACTGACCGGGGACATTACCTCCCACTCTCCCACACACATCAGGCAAATTAGGCGGCCGCGAGGCCCCTGCGAGGGTGAGGCCTAAGGCGACTGCCTAATTTGCCTAATTAGAGAGCCGCCTCTGCGTACACAAACACCAGCAAGGAGGACTGCTCCTGTGTGGGGACTTTAATATCACACCGATCTTGACTATGGATTCCACATCCTCTCGTGGGCGAAATACTCCATCTCTTCAAGGTCACATCCAACTGTCTGACATCTATGATGCATGGTGTTGTTTACACGCTAGTGAGAGAGATTTCACATTTTTTTCAAACCCACATCATTCTTATAC
Organism: Lithobates sylvaticus; assembly: GCA_028564925.1. Classification (NCBI taxonomy): domain Eukaryota; kingdom Metazoa; phylum Chordata; class Amphibia; order Anura; family Ranidae; genus Lithobates; species Lithobates sylvaticus. The sequence continues at coordinate 54,599,867 of CM053029.1, forward strand.
ACACATAGACTTATTCCTACTGGACAAATGGCTTTTGGCAAAAGTTGCCGCTACATTTATTAACATTATAACATGGTCTGACCACGCTTCAGTCCTATTAACAATCCAGGACCAATTAGGATTGTGCCGATACCACTTTTTTAAGACCAAATACAAGTACCAATACTTTTTTCAAGTACTCGCCGATACCGATTACCAATATTTTTTTTATGTCATGTGACAGTGGCGCCAATATGCAGCACTGATAGGTGACACTGATGAGGCGTGGACTGTGTCAGTAGTTTTTCATTTTTATTTTTTTAACAATTACATTTTTTACAAATTTTTTTTATTTATTTTCTTAATAATTTTTTTACAATTTATATGTGTATTTTTTTTACAGTGCTCTCTTTTTTTGGGGGGGGGGGGGGGGAGTGGATGGTGTCAGTGGTTCTTTTGTCTTATTTTGTTTTACAATTTAACGTTTAAATATTCATTATAATTCTTTCTTTTTTTTTATCAGCCCGGTTGGGGGGGGGGGGGGTGCTTTGGTCAGATATCAGATTTTTGACATCTCCCCTGTGAGCCAGGGACAGGGCTCAGTTATGAATGGACAGTCAGTGATCACTGACTCTTTGCATTCAGAAAATGAAGGAGCCAGTAAAATACATATTTACCTGCTCCTTCCTGAAAGATCTGGGATGGGGGGGAGGACAGAAGGAGAACAGAGGGGGACCCAGGGAGCTGGAGGAAAACCCAGAGGAGGACACAGGGGGTGATCGGTGATCGTGCAGTGGTGGGGGCAGTTACAAGCACTGATCTCCCTGTATAGCTTTCAATAAAGCAGCTGAAATCTGCAGGAGGGAGAGGAGGAGAAGTGGCTATCAGCTACTTTATTGAAAGTTAAACAGGGAGATCGGTGCTTATACCTGCCCCCACCACCGTACTGATCATTTGTGAGGCTGCCCGGCCCCCCCTTACTACGCTGAGGACACCTGACCCAGTATAACAGGTATCGTATTAAGCATCGGAGCATTTGCACGAGTACTCATGCAAATGTTCAGTATTGGCACGGATACTAATATTGGTATCGGTGCAATCCCCCCTATATGGAGAGTCAACTCTCGTCTACTGCATCAAGCAGATACTAAAGCTGAATTGGAAAAATACCTTGCAGAATTTTATGAAACCAATTATACCTCTGTGGATGACCCCTTCACACTATGGAATGCCCATAAGGCATTCATAAGGGTCTTTTTTATTAAACTAGGTGCTAGGGCAAAGAGGCATTGACAGAAACATATCAATAACCTCAATTAGGAGATCAATATCATAGATGCCCAAAATAAAAGCAAACCGTCACTCGCCCTCTCCCAAAACTATTCAATTTACGCCATATTTTACGCTCTCTTCTGCTGGCTGATTTTGAAAAGGCGATTTGAAAATGTTAAATTACCTTCTATGGCAATAGGGCAAAGAAATTGCTAGCATGCAAATTAAAGGGCCAGAGGTAGAAAACTCAGATCCCCTTCTTGTATCACTCATCTACTAATGCCAAACTATACCACCCACAAGCCATAGCTAATGCTTTCAGCGATTATTACAGTTCGCTGTATAACCTAAATAAAGATCCCAATATTATCCAACCAAATACAGATCAAACTAAATAGTTCTTATACAAAGTAAAACTCCCACAAATCTCTCAAGAACAACTTTTAGCACTGAACTCCCCATTTACTGTATGCCTTTCACAATTCAGCAGGTTATAGAATCATTAGCAAACAACAAATCACAAGGACCTGACTGTTTTACAGGGGAATACTATAAGACGTGCAAACATATTTTATTTCAAAGTATTTTATTATATTTGTCAAAATGCATACAACGGTAAATGTCAAGGTACATATACATAGCAAACTCATACTGCCAGGAGCACACGCTGTTGGAGCACACGCTGCATGGAAAAATGGACAGGGCACTTGAGGCAGAACAGAGGGAGGAAGAGGACTTCCTTACCTCTCAAGGCCCCTTTTATCCAAACAGTATTCCTGCAGGCCCGCCTATCACACAGGAAGAGGAGGAGGATTGTGTCAGCATGGAGGTGGAGCCTGGCACTCAGCATTAGCAGCAGTCTTCAAGGGATCGTTTTCAGTCCCCAGAAACCCATGGACTTGTACGTGGCTGGGAGGAGGTGGCTGCGGATCATGTTGTCCTTAGTGTCACAGAGGACTCCGGACCGAATGCCTCAGCAAACCTACGCTGCATGGCCTCCCTGATCCTGCAAAGCCTGCGAAAGGACCCTCGGATTTGTGGTATCAAGGAGAGGGATCAGTACTGGCTGGCAACCCTTCTTGATCCACGTTACAAGGGTAAGGTGGCGGAACTTATCTAGCCGTTGTAGAGGGAGCAGAGGATGAAACATCTTCGGGAGGCCTTGCAGAAAGGTTTGCGCAATGCGTTTCGAGAGCCTGGGAGGTTACAATTTTCTGGTACTCCTGGACAACATGTTGCTGAGGCTTTTGTCAGTAACAAAAGGAGCGGTGGAGAAGGTAGCCGTCTGACTGATGCGTTTCAGACAATTTTTTAGTCTGCAGTCTGATCGCCAGCATCTGTTGTACATGGTGCAGGAATACCTAGGGGCAAGATCAGACTTTTTTTTTTTTTTCAAAACTCTTTATTCCAAATTTTTCATTACATAATAATTTACATTATACATTTTTATATACTTTTACATTTCTTTATATAATACAAATCATAATTACATTTGCTCCTTCCTTTCATTCCTTCCTCTCTCACCCTCTATGGTCACTTAATACTGTGTTTTCAACTATTCCTCTATCCGTTGATAGCCATATTCTATTCCATTTTGCCCATATTTTTTCATACCTTCGCCCATTTCCCCTTTGTTCATACATTATTTTTTCATAGGGTAGGACCTGATTTACTGCTCTCACCCACTGGGTTACTGTCGGGGGATATGGCTGAATCCATTTTTCTATTATTTGTTTCTTGCCAGGAACAATACCTCCCTTAAGAAGGTATTATTATCTCTATTATCTCTCTCTTCCCTCAATATCCCCAGCAAACATAATTCCATCGTAGCTATAAAAGGTTTATTCAGGACTCTTCCTATTTTCCTAGCTACTTGTTGCCAGTATTTTCCTATTTTACCACAGTACCACATTACATGAAGGAAGTCTGCTCCCCCCTGCCCGCATCTAGTACATCTTGGTTCAGTCATCCTCCCCATTTTATACAATCTATTTGGAGCCAAGTATGTCTGATGTATTATATTCATCTGTATTATCCTGTTGTTCATTGCAGGGGATACCTTCCAGTGAGAAGTACAGGCTTCATCCCATTCATGATCGCTCATGTCTGGGATAGCCTCCTGCCATTTATCCCTTATTTTCAGTGGTTCGCCTTCTATTTTCTTCTGTAACAGGTGTGTGTAGATCTTTGCTATCAATCCCTTAGGTCCCTGTGATCTCAGGATCCCTATAAGGGGATATTTGGATATTTTTATTTCCTCTCTTCTAAACTGTGTCTGTAGCACCTGCCTCAGCTGAAGGTATCTGTAAAACTGTTTACTCAGTAAATTATATTGTTTGCACAGGTTTTCATAGGTTAGTATTACATTTTTATCATATAGCTGACCAAAAGTTGTTATCTTATTCTGCTTCCAAAATTTACTGTCCTCAAAGGCTTCCAGTTGTTCAAATTTTGGGTTGTTCCAAAGCGCAGTTTCTGTTGGGATTCCAACAAATCCCGTCAGTTTCTTAGCCTCTCTCCATACTGTCCTTGCCAGTTTCAAGAGGGGAATTTTTACTCTCACTCTCCTCAGGTCTTTTAATTCTAATCCCGTCATTAAGTCATCTATTTGCATTTTGCTAAGGAGATATTCCTCTATCCTTGTTATTTTTTCCTGTCCTACCCATGATCTTAGATGTTTCAGTTGTCCTGCCAAATAGTATAAATATAAATCCGGGAGGGCCAGTCCAGCTTCTGTCTTTGGTCTTTGTAATTTATTAAATTTTAATTTACATCTTCCATATGCCCAAATGAACCGAGTCATCTGCGAGTTTAATTTTTTAAATATCTGTTTTGGTATTTTTACTGGGGAATGTGCAAATACATATAAACACTTGGGTAGTATAATAGATTTTATCAGGTGAATTCTGCCTGCCATTGATATTGGTAGCTTTATCCATATTTCCAATTTTCTCTTTACATATTCTACTAGTGGGAGTATATTAGCTTCCATCTCATCTTCATGTTTCAACGTTATGTTTACTCCTAAGTATTTAAAGACTTCTACTATTTTTAATGGGGTCTGAGCTCTCCTTTCGTTACCTGTTCCCAGAGGCATTAATGCGGATTTTTGCCAATTTATTTTTAACCCTGAGAACCTCCCGTATGTTTCTATTATTCTCATTGCTTCTGTCAGAGATGCTTGCGCATCTCCCATATACAATATAATATCGTCCGCATATAAGCCTATGTGTTCGGTTTTTTCTCCTACTTTAATCCCTTTGTATTTGTCTGATTGTCTGAATCTATTTGCCAGTGCCTCAATTGCCAGAGCGAATAATTGCGGTGACATTGGGCAGCCCTGTCTTGTTCCTCTATATAGTTTTATTGTAGGGGATAATATACCGTTTATTAGTAAATTGGAGCATGGTTGTTTATAGATTATCCTCACCCATTTTCTAAATTTTTCCCCAAATCCATTCCTTTCCAAGACTGTCTGCAGAAATTCCCATTCTATAGAGTCAAATGCCTTGGCTGTATCCAGTGATGCCAAGGCACTTGTTTCTGGGATAAACTCTCTCATTTGCGTCATATATTGCGTCCTTCTAATATTAATTGATGTGGATTTCCCTGGCATAAAGCCAGTTTGGTCCTCCGCTATTATAGACAGTATTACCTGGTTAAGCCTATTGGCAAGCACTTTTGCCAGTACTTTATAATCTATATTTAATAGCGATATCGGCCTATACGACCCGCACTCAGTTCTATCTTTCTCTGGTTTTGGTATCAATATAACTGTAGCATCATACATGGAAACAGGCATTTCTCCCCTTTGGAACGCCTCTCCATACATTTTGGTCATAACTGGTACCATAATTTCTGCATATCGCTGGTACATTTCCAGTGGTATGCCATCTGGTCCTGGGGACTTACCCTTTCCCAGAGAAAAGATAGCTTCTCGTACTTCCTCTTCCTCTATATCCCTCTCTAACTCCTCCTTTTGTTCCTCTGTTAATTTAAGGAAGTTCAAGTCCTTCAGATATTCCTCTATCTCTTCTCGTGTACATGCCAATGTTGATGTATACATATTAATATAATATTTTTGGAATGTCTCAAGTATCTCATCTAATGTGTTTACCGTCTCACCTTTTTCGTTTTTCACCTCTGATATTGCTAGTGATGGGGTTTGTCGTTTTATCATAAAGTTCAGCATCTTATTAAATTGTTGTCCTTGTTCAAAGTTTTTTTGTGCATGTTGGAGTTTCTTACGCTTTGCGTTAATTATTAGTTGGTTCTTATATTGCCTTGATGAGGCTGCCCATCTTATTTGGTTTATATTTGAGGGGTCCCCTATGAACCTATTTTCTGCCTGTGCACAAAGTTGTTCCAATTCCTCCTCTTCCTGTCTATTAGTGCGTTTAATGTATGATATTGTTGATCTTGTTATCCCCCTCAAATATGCCTTAAATGTATCCCAGAGTACTCCATCTATTTTCCTGTTTCCATGTGCTTCCAGGAACATTCCCATTTGCTCTGGAATTCTATCATTTAATCCTATCTGGGTTAACCATTGAGCCTGTATCCTATAACCCGGTTTTATTCTTTTTGGGCCTATTTTTAGCTCAAAGGTTAATCCAGAATGATCAGACACCCCTCTTGTCGTGTACGCCACAGACTGAACCATTGGCAGGATCTTTTCGTTCCCCATTGCCATATCTATTCTAGACATGCGCCCTCTCCCTGGCGCATGCCATGAGTAAGCCCGGGTCCCAGGGTTTCTTATCCTCCACAGGTCAGCCCATCCTACTTCATTCATAAATTTCTCCAACACCTTCGGCCCTTCCCCTCCTTTATGGTTACTTCTTCCGAGCCTATCTAGTTTTGGGTCTAAGCACATATTAAAATCTCCCATACATACGACATGTGCCTCTGGATATTCTGACATAAATATTACTGCCTCTTTCAGTACTCGCATTGTAGCTGGAGGGGGGTTATAAATCCCCATAATTACAACAGGCATTGCATGCACCAATGCAAAGACAAAGACATATCTTCCATCGGGATCTCTTTTTTCTCTAATACACTCCCATGTTACCCCTCGATGAACCAAAAGAGAGACCCCTCTTGAATATGTGGTATGACATGAGTGGCTTGACCATTGTATCCAAGGTTTTTCTAGGTACTTCAATCTTTCTTTAGTCATATGTGTTTCTTGGATACAAATGATCTTTGCCTGCACCTTGTTAATTTCTGAAAAAACCTGTGTTCGTTTTAATTGCGTTCCCATACCTCTCACGTTCCATGACAAAAATGTGTGCTGATTACTCATGTCTAATATATTTTATTTTAGCCATTATTCCCCCGAAGAAAAAAAGAAGAGGAAAAATAAATCGTATGTCTCTTTTTCCTTTCTGTGACCATTCTCTTTTCTACCACTCTCTTCTCATTCATCCCTTCCATTCCATTCATCCATACCATTTTTTTTAGGGCATTACCGACATATTGCATTTTTGCTGTTATATAGGTAATTAATTTCGATTTCAGCCTGTTTGCACCTACCCTTTTCCCGCTTAGTCCTAAATATAAGGGGCGAGGGGGGAGCCGCCCGGGGGGGGGGGGGGCGAGGGCATCCCCTCCTTTCACCCTCTCCCTCCCCTTCACATTTAAGAAAGAAAAAAAAAAAAAAAAAAAAAAAATAAATAAATAAATAAATAAATAAATAAATAAATAAAAAATAAAAAGCCACAAAAAACCGCAACATCACACAGCAAAAACGAAAAAGGGAAAAAAAAAAAAAAAAAAAAAAAAAAAAAATAAATGTATATATTTCTCCTGTTCTCTCCCTTCCCCCACCTCCCTCCCTCCACCTCCCTCCCTCCACCTCCCTTCCTCCTTCCTTGTGCACAACTCTATTTTGTTATCTGTTCATTCCCCATCCCTCCCCCCTTCCCCCGTTTGTCTGCATTTATAGTGTTTATAATGTGACTCTTGGCCTTACAAGGCCTTCCTTAATATTGTGTCTAATAAAAAAAAAAAAAAAAACAAAACAAAGGAAAGGGAAAAGGTGAAGGGGAAAACTTCCTCTCCCTCTTCCTTCTCCTCCCTTTATAACTAGTGCCTATTTTAATGTGTTTCACTGTGCGTCTAATTCCGTTTTACTATTTACACACACGCCATCATCCATCATTTGCCCCCCCCTCCTCCCCATCCCTCCCGTTCCCCTATCAAATGGACACCCAAATAAGTTTTTACGTTTTACCTTTTCCCATTTCTCCCCTCAAGAGAAAAAAAAATGAGAAGGAAAGAAAAAGGAGGGGAAAAAGAAAGGAAAAAAAAAAAAAAGCAAACACAACAAAAAAAAAAAAAAAAAAAAAAAAAAAGGAAACCAAACCAGTAAATTATTAAAACTTCATCCCTTAACCTAAGGGAAGAAGGAAAAAAAAAAAAAAAAAAAAAAAAAAAAAAAAAAAAAAAAAAAAACAAATATAAAAGTAGGGAGAGGGTCCCTCTCATCCCCCCCCCCTCCGCCCCCCCCCCAAAGTCCCGACATTCTTGGTGTCTCCTATCTTTTCAGGGCTTCTCTGTTTCTCTTATCGAGGCATAGGCCTGGTTGTTCCCAGCCAGTCTTTAGCTTGTTCAGGTGTACTGAAAAACAAAGTCTTTCCCCCTTCCTCCACTCTCAATCGTGCTGGGTATGCCATAGAATATTCAATTCCTGCCTCTCTCATTTTTTGTTTTATTTCATAAAATGTTGCCCGTTGTTTTTGCAGCTCCAGAGAAAAATCTGGAAATATTGATATTTTGCTGTTTTCATAGCGAATCTCTCCTTTTTGTCTTGCTTTCCGCAGAATTGTGTCTCTGTCTCTGCAGTTTAGTAATCGTGCCAGCAGGGGTCTAGGGGGAAACCCTGGTTTAGGTGTTGCTGCCGGGACCCTATGCGCTCTCTCCACTGCATATGCTGCTGATACCTCCATATCTGGGAATACATTTTTCAGCCATTTTTCTATAAAGTCACCAGGATTAAACCCTTCTGCCTTTTCTGGTAAACCGATTATTCTTAGGTTATTGCGGCGCATACGGTTCTCAAAATCATCTGATTTTTGATGCCACAGAGTAATCTGTTTTTCTATTGAAGCTATCTTTTTGGGCATAGGGGTGACAGTATCTTCCAATAAAGCAGTCCTATTTTCCATTTCCATCATTCTCTCTCTTATATTCTGCATATCATGCTTAATCAGTCCTATATCATTTATAATTTCATCCATTTTACCTGTTAGGGCTGCATTACTCGATTGGATGGCCTCCATTATCTGGGAGTTCATCTGTTCCAGGGTCAGTTTGGAGTGTTTCTCCTGTTTTTCTGCAGCTTTTCCGGTCTGCGGCATGGGCGTGTTGAGCTTCTGGATATCCAGCGCTGATGGTCCACCACTCCGTGTCTGTGGGGGGCTACGCCCGCCGTCTTGCTTATCCGTTCGAGCAAATTCTTTAAGACGATCGGCCGCCGACTGCTTACTGTTACTCATCGCTCCGGGCGATCGTTTTCGCGGGTTTCAAGTCTCGTTAGTAGAGGTCAGTCAGGATTCCATAGAAGACTCGGGCACCACTAAGCGATCGTTTTTGCGGGCTTAGGGTCTCGGTAGCAGAGTTTATTCAGGATTCTTTCGGAGACTCAGGCTGATCTCAAACCTCCCGCTGTTCACATCCGAACGCCGCGTCCGACCGTCACATCCGGTCGCGTCGGCGGAAGCGGAAGTCAGGCCCTTCTTCCTCTGCGGTCTCCTCCCAAGATCAGACTTGGAGACCTTTACAACCGAAAATTCACTGGGTTACTGGGTCTTGAGGATGGATCACTGGTCAGAGCTTGCACAGTAGGCAATTGAGCTACTGGCCTGTCCTGCATCCAGCGTTCTTTCGGAACGCACATTCAGTGCTGCTGGAGTGCACCTGTCCACCGACTCGGTTGATCGTCTCACCTTCATAAAAATGAATCAGTCTTGGATCACCAGCTACCAAGCACCTGATGCTGATGTAACCGATTAATTATTTTATGAATGTGAGATCCCTTCAAGACTGCCTATGCTGATGCTGAGTGACTATCCTGTTAGGCTGAGTGACTATCCTATTCCTCCTCAATGTTCATGTTGATAGCTTGTAAGAACATTTTTAGTTCTGGGCACCACCAGCAGTGGCTAAGGCCCAATTTGTCTGCCCCTGTTTAACAGGGGCGTGTAATTAAAATGTTTGCTGTGATATTTTGCAGCATGGCTTGTTTCTGTGCTCAACAAGAGTATCTGTGAGGGGTTGCAGTATTGTGGCACCAAGACCACTACCTAAGGCCCAATTTTTCTGCCCCTGTTTAACAGGGGCGTGTAATTACAATTTTTGATCAAATATTTAACAGCAGGGCTCGTTCCTGCGCTCAACAAGAGTATCTGTAAGGGGTTGCAGTGTTGTGGCACCACCACCACTGCCTAAGGCCCAATTTTTCTGCCCCTGTTTAACAGGGGCATGTAATTACAATTTTTGATCTAATATTTTACAGCAGGGTGTGTTTCTGCGCTCCACAAAAGTATCTGTGGGGCTTTACAGTGTTGTGCCACCACCACCACTATCGCCTAAGGCCCAATTTTTCTGCCCCTGTTTAACAGGGGCATGTAATTACAATTCTTGATATAATATTTCACAGCAGGGCCCGTTCCAGCACCCACCAAGAGTAACTGTGAGGCATTAGAGTGTTCTGGTACCACCAACACCTAAGGCCTAATTTTCTGCAGAGTGTATAGGGCAGGCCATATAGTATATACAGGCGGTCCCCTATTTTCAAAAATCCGACTTGCAAATGACTCCTACTTACAAACTGAGGGAGACAACAGGAAGTGAGAGGAAATCTACCCCTAGGAAGGGAATTTTTTTCCTGTAAGAGTTAATATGGGAAAAAGGTGTCTCCTCTACTGATTTATCACCAATCCTTGTTTCCCTTAAAAACCCCAAATTTTCAAAATCCAATTGTCATTGGACAGAAAGTGAGGTGAAATCTTCTGAACAGGGGCACAGACAACAAAACAAATGTTACAGGGGTGATAACCCTTCCCTATGTTTTCCAAAAAACTTTACAATCAATTTTTTGGCTGGAGCTACACTTACAAAATGTACCTGTTCCAAATTACAAACAGATTCTGCATAAGAACAAATCTACAGTCCCTGTCTTGTTTGCACCGCCTGTATACTGCTGTTCAGAGTATACAGGGCGTGGGGGACCCAACGCCTTTTCTTTTTTAATTTGGGTGTGGGGTTCCCCTTAATATCCATACAAGACCCAAAGGGCCTGGTAATGGGCTGGGGGGTACCCATGCCGTTTGTCTCACTGATTTTCATTCATATTGCCGGGACCCGACATTACATTAAAGCCTCAAGCAGTTTTAAATGACTTGTATTCCTTTAGAAATGTAATTACTGTTTTAAGCACGTCAAACACGCACCACTTTACAGGCATACTATTGACACCCCCCAGGTATGATATTTAAAGGAATATTTCACTTTTATTTTTTCACTTTAACTACTTGCCTACCAGGCACAAACACCCCCTTCCTGACCAAGCCATTTTTTCAGCTTTCAGCGCTGTCGCATTTTGAATGACAATTGCGCGGTCATGCAACGCTGTACCCAAATACATTTTTTATCCTTTTTTCCCCCACAGATAGAGCTTTATTTTGGTGGTATTTGATCACCTCTGCGGTTTTTATTTCTTGCGCTATAAACAAAAGAAGAGGGACAAGTTTGAAAAAACATAATATTTTTTACTTTTTATTATAATTAATATCCAATTTTTTTTTTTTTTTTAAACAAATTTTTTCCTCAGTTTAGGCCGATACGTATTCTTCTACATATTTTTGGTAAAAAAATCGCAATAAGCGTATATTGATTGGTTTGCGCAAAAGTTATAGCGTCTTCAAAATAGGGGATAGATTTTTTTTTTTTTCTGATGGAACATTTCTTTATTAGGTTACAAGAAAGCATTTAATCAAAGAGCCCAAATCCCATGTCTTCATCGGACTCTTCAGATTCTTCATAGGGGATAGATTTATAGCATTTTTATTATTATTTTTTTTTTACTAATAATGGCGGCGATCTGTGATTTTTATCGTGACTGCAACATTGCGGCGGACATATCGGACACTTTTGACACATTTTTGGGACCATTCACATTTATACAGCGATCCGTGCTATAAAAAATGCATTGATTACTGTATAAATGTGACTGGCAGGGAAGGGGTTAACACTAGGGGGCGCTGCAGGGGTTAATATGTTCCCTATATTGGTGATTCTAACTGTGGGGGGAGGGGACTGACTGGGGGAGGGGACCGATCGGTGTCCCTATGTACAAGGGACACACCATCGGTCTCCTCTCCTCTGACAGGACGTGGATCGGTGTGTTTACACACACCGATCCACGTCCTGCTCACTTACCGGGCAATCGCGGGTGCCTGGCAGACATCGTGGCCGCCGGGCACGCGCATCAGGTCCCCAGCTATGCGGCGGGCCCGCCACAGTAGCTGCACCGTCCCGCCGTCATTTGACAGTGGGCGGTCAGCTACTGGTTAAGCATTATTAACCACATTAAGACCCGCCTCGTTTTGGATTTTAGGTGTTTACATGTTTAAAAAAAATTTTTGCAGAAAATTACTTAGAACCCCCAAACATTATATATTGTTTTTTTTTTCTAACACCCTAGAGAATAAAATGGCGGTTGTTGCAATACTTTTTTTCACACCGTGTTTGCGCAGCGGTCTTACAAGCGCACTTTTTTTTGGAAAAAAATCACTTTTTTGAATAAAAAAATAAGACAACAGTAAAGTTAGTCCAATTTTGATATATTGTGAAAGATAATGTTACGCCAAGTAAATTGATACCCAACATGTCACGCTTCAAAATTGCGCCCGCTCGTGGAATGGCGTCAAACTTTTACCCTCAAAAATATCCATAGGTGACGTTTAAAAAATTCTACAGGTTGCATGTTTTGTGTTACAGAGGAGGTCTAGGGCTATAATTATTGATCTTGCTCTACTGATCGTGGCGATACATCACATGTGTGGTTTGTCCACCATTTTCATATGCGGGCGCTACTCACGTATACGTTCGCTTCTGCACACGAGCTCGTCAGGACGGGGCGCTTTAAAAAAAAAAAAAAATTAAGTCACTTTTATTCCTATTACAAGGAATGTAAACATCCCTTGTAATAGAAAAAAAGCATGACAGGTCCTCTTAAATATGAGATCTGGGGTCAAAAAGTCCTCAGATCTCATATTTGGAAAAAAAACAAAAATGTAATTTGAAAAAAATGACAACAAAAAAATGTGCATTTAAGAGGGATGGGCAGAAGTGACGTTTTTGACGTTGCTTCCGCCCTGCTATGGTATAGAGACAGGTGGGGGCCATCTTAGCCTCTCTCGTCTCCATACCCAGCAGAGGAAAGGACCCGATCACCTCCACCGCTACCAACAGCTCCGGTAAGCGGAGGAGGGCACGGGAGAGCAGCGGGAGGGGTGGGGGCACCTCTCCCGCCGCCGATAACGGTGATCTCGCAGCGAATCAGCCACGGAGACCACCATTATCGTAAACATGACTGGCGTCTGAAGAGATGGATAACTCGGTTGTGGCAGCAGCTGCTGCCGTTACTGAGATATCCCTCTTCAAAAAAGGGACGTACATTGACGTGCGCTGGTCATAAAGTGGTTAACCACTTTCCGACCGGCGCACGACGATGTACGTCCCTTTTTTGAAGAGGGATATCTCGGTAACGGAAGCAGCTGCTGCCACAACTGAGGTATCCATCTCTTCAGGCGCCGGTCGGCTGTCCGATAATGGTGGTCATCGCGGCGGATTCACCGCGAGATCACCGTTATCGGTGGCGGGAGAGGTGCCCCCCCCCTCCCGCCGCTGTCCCGCGCCTTCCGCCGCTTACCGGAACCGTCGGCAGCGGCGGAGGCGATCGGGTCCGTTCCCCTCCTGTGTCTAGAGATGAGTGACGCTAAGATGGCCGCCACTCATCTCTATACCATAGGAGGGCGGAAGCGACGTCAAAAACGTCACTTCCGCCCATACCTCTTAAAGAGGAATTTTCAAATGTCATTTTTTTTAAATGACATTTTTTTTTTTTTTTTTTTTTTTTTTCATTGAAGTCCAAATATGAGATCTGAGGACTTTTTGACCCCAGATCTCATATTTAAGAGGACCTGTCATGCTTTTTTCTATTACAAGGAATGTTTACATTCCTTGTAATAGGAATAAAAGTGAGCCAATTAATTTTTTTTTAAAAAACAGTGTAAAAATAAATAAAATCAAGAAAAATAAATAAGAAAAAAAAAAAAAATTTTTTTTTAAAGCGCCCCGTCCCGACGAGCTCGTGCGCAGAAGCGAACGCATACGTGAGTAGCGCCCGCATATGAAAACGGTGGTCAAACCACACATGTGAGGTATCGCCGCGATCGGTAGAGCGAGAGCAATAATTATAGCCGTAGACCTCCTCTGTAACGCAAAATATGCAACCTGTAGAATTTTTTAAACGTCGCCTACTGAGATTTTTGAGGGTAAAAGTTTGATGCCATTCCACGAGCGGGCGCAATTTTGAAGCGTGACATGTTAGGTATCAATTTACTCGGCTTAACATTATCTTTCACAATATATAAAAAGCTTGGACTAACTTTACTGTTGTCTTATTTTTTTATTCAAAAAAGTGACTTTTTTCCAAAAAAAGTGCGCTTGCAAGACCGCTGCGCAAATACGGTGGGAAAAAAAGTATTGCAACGACCACCATTTTATTCTCTAGGGTGTTAGAAAAAAAACAATATATAATGTTTGGGGGTTCTAAGTTTTTTTCTAGCAAATAAAACTGTTTTAAACATGTAAACACCTAAAATCCAAAACGAGGCTGGTCTTAAAGTGGTTAAAATCACTGCTCCTAAAAAAACGTCAGTCTTTAAAAACTTTTTTTCCATTGATACATCAATGGGGCAGGACCCGCGTCCCCAAACCCTTTTTAGGACAATAACTTGCATATTAGCCTTTAAAATTTGCACTTTTGATTTTTTTTCGCGTTCGAGTCCCATAGACTTTAACAGTGTTCGAATGTTCGCGCAAGCTTTCGGTCTGTTCGCATGTTCTGGATGCGAACCGAACCGGGGGGTGTTCGGCCCATCCCTATTTTCCTTAGGTCTGGATAAAGTGGCACCTTAAATAAGAGGTCCAATCATACATATATTACTGGCAACCCATTTGTCACTGGTTAGACATTGAAAGGACCCTCATACACCATCTATTAAATGATGTAATTCAACTACCCCATACCCATGCCAAATACATATTGTTATTTGCTTTATCTGTTGGTAAATATCAGATTGTTAGCTCATACTGGGAGATGTGGAATACCTGGTATAACCAAACCCATTGCCCTTATTAACTCACTATTATGTCCACTTGTAGCCTTTGGTATCCATAACATTTACAATGACTGAACCTATGTATGTTTTGTTATGTTGTATGTTATGTGTCATTACACTTATATCACACATCTTCCCTGACATTGCATGATATTGCTGAGTTAACATATACCCGTACCACCCTCTTCTCACTATTTGTAGGAAACCTTGTTATACAATCGCCAACCAGCGTCCTGTTTGTACCTTTGTTTTCTTAATACTTTATAAACTCAATAAAAATGTATTGAAAAAAAAAAATAAGATAGTTGATGCGAGTAGGTTGTTAAAGGGGTATATTAAAGGCATAATACGCTCTATGTAAAATTTTTAACTGAATTTCCCTGAATTTAATTGGGGTATTTTCCAAATAGAAGCCCATTTCCTTTGGATTAAATACTCTCCCCCTCTGTTAGCTTTATGCCCACAAACCTATTTTTGTTACTTTAATTCTTAAAAAAAAAAAAACAATCAAGATATCCAGAGTGCATATATAGTAAGCAAATTCCCTCATGAAATTCCAACAATTGCAAGCCATGAAGAAGGAGGCGGCCCTTCCCCCAAAACACCAACAATTGTTAGCCCTAAAGAAAGTGGAGGTCCCTGCCCTGAAAAAAACAAAAAATTACAATTAATGTTACAAATTACAAAAACAGACTTCTTATACTTCTATAAACGTGTATCGTGAACATGCCCGAAGACAGTAGCCCTGCTGTTAACAGTGCAATATGCAAGGGGGTTGCCAGTGAAGGAGTTGAAAAAAGACTAAACTAGACATGTGCAATTCGTTTCGTTCCAAATTAGTTTTTCATCAAAATACGGCATATTCGGTAATCCGGAAACATCCAAACTAACGGAAAACCACTTACCAAATTTTGCCAAAAACGAATTTTCAAAAAGAACGACAGTCCAAAATTTGAAAATTCAAAAGAACAAAAAACATTTGGATAATTTTTATTATAATTAAATTATTATTATTAATAATAATATAATAATTATAATAATAGTTATAAACTATTAAATTATAGGTATTGGAATTCCCTTTCAAATTTGGCTGTTAGTGAACAAAAGGAATATTAATTTATCCAAATTTACTAATTTTTCGAAATAACGAATACCGCATCTATACGAATGGAACGTACCGAATTAGAATTTTTCCAACTTCACGAAATAACAAATACTGAGTCTATACGAATGGAACATACCGAATTCAAATTTTTACAAATTTACGAATTACCAAAGTAACTAATACTGCATCTGTACGAATAGAACATACTAAATTATACATTTTCAGAATTTACTAATTTATTCGAACTAACGAATTTTGATCATAAAGAATGATCTGAAAAATGACAAAAAAACAAACTAATGAAACAAAATGTCAGTGCACATCTAGACTAAACCCACCCTATTTTTAAGGATTTTTTAAACAGAGCTAAAAGTGTTATGAAAAGGTTAGATAATCAGAAAGACAGGGGAGACAGAGAAAATAAAAAGGAAATAAAAAAAAGGGGGGGGAGAGGGTGGGGGACTACTCCTCAGTCCTCCACCCGGAAGGGGTCGGTGGCCAGCATTTCCAATACGATGCTGAGAATTGGTACTAGAACCATATCTTTCAAAACCGTTGCTCTTGTTTTTGCATAGACATGTTGGGATCTTCCATGGTTTGTATGTAATTTATTGGATTGATCCATTGACTAACTGAGATAGTATAGCCATTGACTAACCAAGGGGGTAAATGTCCAGAGATCATTTTAGGATAAATTTAGGATCTTGTTTTTTAGTCATCTGATAATGTCCCAGAGAGACAGACCCCATACACACTATACAACTTTTGTTCTCAGATTTCCTTTAGATTTACCAATACCATGTAGTGCAAGGGCCTGCCTGATTGCATACAAATTGAAATTCTGAAGGTTTGACCTCATATTATATGGTTTTGGTAAATCTGAAGGAAAAAAAAAATCTAAAGAAAATTGTATAGTGGGTATCCAGCTTTATAGATACCAGAGATATTTTTTTTTGTAGCAAAGAGGGTTAAACAAACTACCAGCTAGGGATGGGCCCGGTGTTCGATTCGAACCCATGTTCGAATCGAACATCGGGCGTTCGCCCAGAACTATTTGGGCCGCTTGCATCACATTCGTGTGATGCGAGCGGCCCGCAATGCATTGCGCCAGTCGCAATGCAATGCTGGCTGATGATTGACCAAGCATGCACTGTGACCCCGCATGCTTGGCCAATCACAGCGACGGCAGCGAGGAGAGCCATAATTGTCTACAGGCGGGATGCCTGTAGCCAATTATAGCTCAGGGGCTTTAGTACACGCCCCACGGTATAAGAGGCCGCCGCGGCGGCGGCCTCGCATATTGTGTTTCAGTGTCAGAGTGTCAGTGTGCTGCTGACTGCTGACAATATGTGCTGTATTTCTGGGGATTTGTGTGTGCGTGCTGTTAGAACAGCATTGCGGTATCACATCTGGGGGGTGTCTATAGGTTGCCTGTGAAGGGGGGCAGGTTTCCTGTGCTTAGAACTGTCCCTGCAAAAAGTGTCATTTTTGCAGGAAAAAAGCTATTTAAAAGCACTCGCGGCTAATGAATTGATGGCTCCCGTAACACAGAGAACTGTCATTCATTGATAAAAAAAAAAAAAAAAGTGGGGGGTCCCCCAAATTCAATAACCAGGCCCTTCAGGTCTGGGATGGATATTAAGGGGGACCCCAGCCCAAAAAAAAAATGGCGTAGGGTCCCCCTCAAAATCCATACCAGACCCTTATCCGAGCACGCAACCTGGCAGGCCGCAGGAAAAGAGGGGGGACGAGAGCAGCCCCCCCTCCCTCCTGAAGCGTACCAGGCCACATGCCCTCAACATTGGGAGGATGCTTTGGGGGTCTGAGACCCCCAAAGCACCTTTTCCCCATGTTGATGAGGACAAGGGCCTCGTCCCCACAACCCTGGCCGGTGGTTGTGGGGGTCTGTGGGCGGGGGGCTTATCGGAATCTGGAAGCCCCCTTTAACAAGGGGACCCCCCAGGTGCCGCCCCCCCCCCCCCCCTGTGTGAAATGGTAAGGGGGTACAAAAGTACCCCTACCATTTCACCAAAAAAGTGTCAAAAATTGTAAAAATGACAGGAGACGGTCTTTGACAATTCCTTTATTAAAATCTTCTTTCTTCTTTCTTCTGGTCTTCCTTTCTTCATCCTTCCCCTCTTTTCCTGCTGCCTGCCTGGTAGCGTGCTCGGATAAGGGTCTGGTATGGATTTTGAGGGGGACCCCACGCCATTTTTTTTGGCTGGGGCTCCCCTTAAAATCCATCCCAGACCACAAGGGTCTGGTATGGATTTTGAGGGGGACCCTACGCCATTTTTTTTTTTTTTTTGGCTGGGGTCCCCCTTAATATCCATCCCAGACCTGAAGGGCCTGGTTATTGAATTTGGGGGGACCCCCACGCTTTATTTTTTAATTTTTTTTTTTTTTTATCAATGACTTTTTTTTTATGAATGACTTTCCATGAATGACTGTTCTCTGTGTTACGGGAGCCGTCAATTCACATTAGCCACGAGTGATTTTAAATAGCTTTCTTTCCTGCAAAAATTACACTTTTTGCAGGGACAGTTCTAAGCACAGGAAACATGCGCCCCTTTACATGCATACTATAGACACCCCCCAGGTACGAAATTTAAAGGAATATTACACTTTTATTGTTTCAATTTAAGCATTATTAAAATCACTGCTCCTGAAAAAATGGCCGTTTTAAAAAAAAAAATTGCATTGATACATGCCCCCTGGGGCAGGACCCAGGTCCCCAAACACTTTTTATGACAATAACATGCATATTAGCCTTTAAAATTAGCACTTTTGATTTCGAACATTCGCATTCATTATAACTAATAGGGTTCTAAAGCTCGCACGGACTTTAGGTCCGTTCGCGGGTTCTGGTGCGAGCCGAACGGGGGGTTGTTCAGCTCATCCCTACTACCAGCATACAGTAGATGGAAGTTTTTATTTGTTCTCCATTCTTAACATTCTTTTTCCCATTACATTTTTATTGAAAGTTTTAAATACACTGAGTAAGCATGCACAAATGTTTAAAGGCATATACAACAAACGGTGCACGGAAAATACAGAAAATAGAAAAGAAACAACAGGGTTAAGGTTGTAAAACATAGCCATATCAAATTTCAGATCACAACCCAGATCAATATAACAGTACTGTAAAAATGCCACTGGGTCAAGTTTCACTTTTTTGTACAGAACACCACTCAATCCAGGGTTGCCAAACCTTCACGAATGTTGGGTATTTGTTCAAGCTAATGGCAAATGACTTTTCATAAGAGAAGTTTGTTTTGACCAAGGAGAGGACTTCTGATGGGTTTGGTGATAGGATGGGTTTCCAGTGCCTAACAAGTATAGTTCGAGCCGCCAAAAGAATATGGGTAATAATTGCATGATATTCTTTGGGCCATAGGTCAATGCCCAGATTTAATAACGCTAAGGTGGGATTAATGTGCCACAATCTTAACATGCTTTTGAAGGAAGGCACACACTAACCGTAAATATAAGAGAAGAAATAATCAGATGTAAAGAATATTTAGACTGGACAGCTGTAAAGTGGCAAAATCACCAAATTATAATTTAGCTTTTTAAATTTGCATAACTTCCCTTTTAGTGGCATCTATTTTTGTGGGCACGTTTGCCACTCCATGCTCTTAAGTAGATCTTCTCCTACTTTCACTTCTGTACAACACCATAAAGTACTACAAAAGAAATAAAATAAATAATTTTTATAAAAATCTGGATTAGAAGCCTCATGTTTATTCTTAGGACAGACTGTAAAGATTATGTGGTCACTGGGATATTATCTGAGAGATGTAGGTTGACGTATAGAAAAAGGAAGTGAGCTGAACTGCAAAAGGGAAGGTTAAAAAAAAAGGAAGGCATAGATGTTATCGTTTAAAAAGGATATTAAAAAAAGTGTGAATTTAAAGTGTGGTAAAAATAAACATTTCTTAATGTACAGTCACTATTTTCTGCAGAAATTTAAATTAAAGTGTAGCACCCTCCTAGATAGCCTCCTAGATAGGCTGCTAGGTTTGGTTAGAAAAATTTAACTCCTGTAATCAGCAGAGCGACGTGTTATAAGCCGGCCATAGACAGTTTGAATCTCCACCAGTTCAGCAGGAACCAGTCAAGAATCGGACCATGTATGGGCAGGCTGAATGTACCCAAGTTGAACGATCGATCAACTTGGGTACAAAAAGCCTGCTGTTTCTGTGCTAGTGGCTGTTATAGCCGCTAGCAATGATCACTGTGTTCTCCCCGTTGGGACAGCTTGCCCCACCGTGAGAACACAATGGCTCTGTGGGAGGGATTCAACTATCAACACTGTGTTGATGGGGGAATCAAGGTTGCAGGAAAGAAATTTGCTCCATCTTTTGCTGGCTTTAGGCTGCTCTGGGCTCTGCAGGATGCAAGTTTGATTGCTTTCCCGTTTTTTTGTGAGATTTCTAGAACATAGAGTCAAATAAGCAGCCTGAATATTTATGCAGCTCCAGCCAATCCCTGGGGAACTGTGTCCAGATGGTGGTTGGGGAGTGAAGAAATAAGTTGGGGCTCCAGAAATCAGGTTTCTTTTGCTAAGAGGAGAGGTTCCCTGTCAGAAGGGCCATCAGCCCTATCTGGTCATCCTGCTAAGGATTTTGCCTATCTCATCGACATCCCAGCTGTGCTTAGCTGGGGAGGCTTATCCTGCTAAGTCCTTCAGGAGCCAAAAGAGGGGTGCCCTTGTGGATCTCATATGGGAACTTTACAGAGGAGTCTGTCTGCCTGACATCCCCACCCTGGGGACACTGAGTACAGACCTAAGAGAGAAGGATCTCAGTGACTGTTGCTGTAGTTAACCCCTGCTATGCTAAGTTTAAGGCTTGCCTGGCCTTGGACATTGATAATGGTTCCCCGGTGCTGTTTATTTTCTGACTTATTGCTGAAGGGACTGTTCTGAGAAGCTGTTGCCAAGAAGAGAATGTCCTCACATTTCTGTTTTAGTGTTTGGAGTATACCACAGCTCCCTAAACCCCATCCAAGTTATTCTGCAATAAACTTTAAGAAGGAAACCCCTAGAATGTTTCTGAGCAAGTGGAATGAAACTAGCCACACAAATCAGTGGCCCTTGCCAGGGTAGTGCTACAGAAATCTCAATTTTTTTTTTAGATAGATGGGGGACCATTTAGAACAGTGATGTCAAACCTTTTTGAGCCCGAGTGCCCAAACTGCAACACAAAACCAATTTATTTTTTTCAAAGTGCTAACACTGTAATTAGTAGCAGCCACAGATAATGGCCACAAGGGCCTCTGACCAATCCCAGCTACACAGCAACAATGCTTCCTCTGAACAGATGTCCTCTCACTCTCAGTTGCCTGTGAGTGCCACAAGTGGCACTGCAGGGGTGGTATTCTCGCAGCCGCTCTTTCCTCTGGCTCACAGCATGCTGCTCCAGTCTCTCTCCTTTGCAGCAATGACTCCTCTCTCTCTCTCTGGGTGGTAATGCTGGGCTGGACATTAAAACTGACACATGTCCCATGGTACACTTGTCCTGGCTCCTCATTGGTCCCTGGCTGCAGACATTGGGGAGGCAAGAGGAATCAGAGTGGGCAAGTGCCGCTGTGTCCCTGCCCAGCGCTGCTTCCAGATCCCCCTTCCACAGGTATTTACCTTGATTTTAATAGAAAGGGTGCACTTCCCAGAGGGCTGGAAATATTTTTATGTATTTGTAGATGTTTACATTCCTTGTAATAGGAATAAAAGTGACACAATGTTTTTTTAACCACTTTCAGACCGGACCATTTTGCTGACTTAAGACCAGACCACTTTTTGCGATTCGGCACTGCGTCGCTTTAACTGACAATTGCGCGGTCGTGCAACATGGCTCCCAAACAAAATTGACATCCTTTTTTCCCCACAAATAGAGCTTTCTTTTGGTGGTATTTGATCGCCTCTGCGGTTTTTATTTTTTGCGCTATAAACAAAAAAAGAGCAACAATTTTGAAAAAAATGCATTATTTTTACCTTTTGCTATAATAAATATCCCCCAAAAATATATAAAAAAATGTTTTTTTTTTTTCCTCAGTTTAGGCCGATACGCATTCTTCTACATATTTTTGGTAAAAAAAATCACAATAAGCGATTATTGATTGGTTTGTGCGTTCCAGTAGTGGTCGCTGACAACCACCACTATCCAGGCATTCTGCACATAGCATACCCCGCAGCAATTAGCGGGACGCACCTGCAATCTCTGTCAATTCGAATGGCACCCTGATCGCAGCACAATTTTGCCGCAATTGTCGCCCAACGAAACGCGGTAAATTAGTGCAAAAAAAAATCGCGGTACGTCTGTCGTCTAAAAGAAGTTCCGTAAAAAATTTTGAGCGACAGCCGTTTTTGCGATTCTGTTTGCACAATTTTACCACTATGCCAATTTCTTAAAAAAAAAAAAAAAATTGTACAAAAAAAATATTTATTTCATATTTATTATTTTATATTATATATTATATTATTTTTTAACGCAAACTCACTTTGCAACATTTTTCACAAATGTCACAATTTATTGCACATCACAGTACTTGTGTGCAGTGTTATGTGATTTGTTTTTAAAGTCAAATCTTGCTATGTTCTCATTTTCTAGACCAACAATTAACCAATATTAAGGATTCTCCTAAGATGATAGTCCAAAAAGGAGGATCTGTAAATCTGACTTGTTCCTACACCCAAGCCAACAGTTACAACGAGAGAGATGTTGTGCGGGTCAATGTATACTGGAGAGTGGGGAGTGTAACCGGACCGTACGCCTACCACCCCTACCGGGAAATGGTTCATCCCAGGTATGAAAAAAGAACAACCATAACGGGGACAGCAAACCTCCATATAAAAGGTGTGACGACTGAGGACAACACAACCTTTCACTGCTTTGTGGTGTTCAAACTGTGTAAAGGTGACAACCAATATGAGGATTCAATTGTGTATGGAGGAGAGACCGGAATAAACGTTGAAGGTAATGTGTAAGAATGTCTGACCTCTTATTTCTTTATTTTTTTGTTTCAGGTTTTTTTCCCCTTTATTTTTCCCTTTTTCTTTGTTTCAGGTTTTTTCCCCTTTATTTTTACCTGGTGATCCTGCATGAAACACACATTCTGTGGCTATACTAATTTATTACATTGGTCTCTATCTATGGGGGGGAGCCATGGTTGTCACCCTAGGCTGCTCTCCTAATGCATGTCCATATCTCATCAACTCCATTATATGGGGGACAGGGAAATTGTTAGCCATGGGTGTGCACAGCCCATTGCATTATGTCTTCCCACAGTACAGGCCCCTCCCCCCTACAGTAAGAAAGCACTACCAGGGAACACATTTAACCATTTGATCGCCCCTGATGTTAACCCCTTCCCTGACAGCGTCATTAGTACAGTGAAAGTGCATATCTTTTAGCACTGATCACTGTATTGGTGTCACTGGTCCCCAAAAAGTGGCACTCAGTGTCTGATTTGTCCGCCGCAACATCGCCGCCCCACTATAGGTTGCTAATCGCTGCCATTACTAGTAAAAATAAATAAATAAATAAATACATAAAAATTCCATAAATATATCCCATAGTTTGTAGATGCTATAACCTTTGCGCAAACCAATCAATAAACGTTCATTGGGATTTTTTTTTTACCAAAAATATGTAGCAGAATACACATTGGTTCTAAATTTATGAAGAAATTTGATTTTTTTTCATTTTTTTTATAGAATGTGTTTTATAGCAGAAATTAAAAAAAAATATATTTATTTTGTCAAAATTGTCGGTCTTTTTTTTTGTCAAAAATATGTAGAAGAATAAATATCAGCCTAAACGGAGGAAATGTATTTTATTTTTTTAAATGTGGGATATTTATTATAGCAAAATGTAAAAGATATTGTGTTTTTTTTTTCAATATTGTCGCTCCTCTTGTTTATAGTGCACAAAAAAAAACTGCAGAGGTGATCAAATGCCACCAAAAGAAAGCTCTATTTGTAAGAAAAAAAGGACGTAAATTTTGTTTCAGTACAGTGTCACACGGCCGCACAATTGTCAGTTAAACCGACGTAGTGCCGTATCGCAAAAAATGGCCTGGTCTAGAAGGGGGTAAATTCTTCTGGGGCTGAAGTGGTTAAATATTTTTTTGTAAAATAAATATTTTACACAAGCAGTACAAAATCAGATATAAAACATTACTTTATAAATGTATACACTTTCCAAAAATGTAATAAAATTGACCATTATGGTCTCCTTATAAATGTAATGTTATTAATATCAGTTTCTGTATGGCTATGATGGCTTTTGCGTGTTTTTGTTTTTTTCAATCATATTTATTGTTCTTTTATAACAACTTTAGTTTAGGCTCACTGGTTTGTTACATGTATTTTCCTCTGTGTTAGTTAATATTTTCATTTTATTTTGTTAGATGCCTATTCTATTACAATAAGTCCTACTGAAAAGACCCCGAAAGAATTGCCAATTTCCATAATCAGTATTATCATTACCTCTGCGATTATCATGATTATTATCATCCTGATCTTACTAGTTTTGAAAGTAAAAGGTGAGTAAGCGTAAAGCAAATCTATAGGCAAACTTCTTTCCTTAAAGTAGGGTGATAACTCATGTAAGTATTATTTTGTCATCTTTGTCTCATTGGGGAGATTCACCTTCACTTCCTATCCCATAGTCAAAACAGGAAGTGAGAGGAAATCCCTGTAAATTAAAGGAATATCTTGGGGACCCCTAGGTCCCCATTGGAAGATTTCCCCTCTATTACTTTTCTGGGAACAACCCAAAATTTAGGATTTTCTCTTACTTTCACTTTCAACGATAATGGTAAATAGGGTGATACTCCCTAAAGGAGGCACAGACAGCAATATAAACATACAGGTGTTCTAATTAATTTTCATTCTTTTTTTAAAAATAAAAAAAATTGCCATTAGTTATACATTAATAACTCCTCTTTCTCATTCAGGAGATTTTTTTTTATTTTCCAAACAAGGTTAGCCATCCATTCATAGGTGTAACAGAAAGTCACTGCAAACCCATATAATATTCTCTACGAAATTTGGTTCTCTGCCTTTTACCCATTTGTTCTTATCTATTTTTATTGAGTTGAAAGCATAGAAACAAAAACATAAGAGGATTGTATACGTCCAAGAGCGGTTGCTCGCAGTATAAGACCAAGTAACATACAGTATCTCACAAAAGTGAGTACACCCCTCACATTTTTGTAAATATTTTATTATATCTTTTCATGTGACAGCACTGAAGAAATTACACTTTTGTACAATGTAAAGTAGTGAGTGTACAGCTTGTATAACAGTGTAAATTTGCTGTCCCCTCAAAATAACTCAGCATACTAATGCCAATAATGTCTAAATCGATGGCAACAAAAGTGAGTACACCCCTGAGTGAAAATGTCCAAATTGGGACCAATCAGTTAGCCAGCCAATCCCCCCCCCCCCCCAGTGTCATGTGACTCGTTAGTGTTACAAGGTCTCAGGTGTGAATGGGAGCAGGTGTGTTAAATTTGGTGTTATCGCTCTCACTCTCTCATACTGGGCACTGGAAGTTCAACATGGCACCTCATGGCAAAGAACTCTCTGAGGATTTGAAAAAAAGAATTGTTGCTTTACATAAAAAGGGCCTAGGATATAAGAAGACCCTGAAACTGAGCTGAAGTACGGTGACTAATACCATACAGCAGTTTAACAGGACAGCTTCCACTCAGAACAGGCCTCACCATGGTCGACCAAAGAAGTTAAGTGCTCAGCGTCATATCCAGAGGTTGTCTTTGGGAAATAGACGTATGAGTGCTACCAGCATTAATTCTGTGGTGGAAATTATAAGCTTCGACTATAAGCAAATAATTCCATGCACTAATAAGTACAATCATAGCACTCTGGTATAATGTCGGGAAAGCGCGCTTGTTTAGACAGACGCTGGTATCACATTGAGCTTAGCAAAATCATGACTACAATGATCTCCTGCTTTTGTTTACTGTAAACATGAATAACAAAGGAAGGTGGTGGCTTCAGAATCAGCCAATCAGACACTTGTATTCTTTCAAAAGAACCAATCACACACATGTATATATTCAAATAGAATTCCAGTAGTGACGTGTGCAGATGGTTGTGTGCAGAGCCATGCGGTCAGCCCCTTGTGAGATACTAACTACATGGCTCTGAACACAATCGTGTGCACATTCCCACCGCTACCAATGACGCAAGCTGTACTCGATCATGGCTCAGTAGGCCATAATATTTGTATGATTATGCTATTGTTCCCATGTACGCAGATCTGTATGTTAGGAGCATTAATGCAATGGCCATGAGGTGGCCAGTCTCTTGGTGAGGCATAAACAATCATCCCTAAAAGAGAAAACAGATCTGCTGTGTCCGCAGCCAATGGTCTTCCACCAACGTCTGTATGTGCGAATATGCTCACATGAGCGTATTACAGCAAAACTGACACTGGGGGACATCTGTGGTCTGATGAGACCAAAATAAACGTATTTGGTTCAGATGGTGTCAAGCGTGTGTGGCAGCAACCAGGTGAGGAGTACAAAGACAAGTGTGTGTTGCCTACAGTCAAGCATGGGGGTGGGAGTGTCATGGTCTGGGGCTGCATGAGTGCTGCCGGCACTGGGGAGCTACAGTTCATTGAGGGAACCATGAATGCCAACATGTACTGTGACATACTGAAGCAGAGCATGATCCCCTCCCTTCAGAGACTGGGCCACAGGGCAGTATTCCAACATGATAACGACCCCAAACACACCTCTAGGAAGATCCCTGCCTTGCTAAAGAAGCTGAGGGTAAAGGTGATGGACTGGCCAAAAATGTCTCCAGACCTAAACCTTATTGAGCATCTGTGGGGCATCCTCAAACGAAAGGTGGAGGAGCTCAAGGTCTCTAACATCCTCCAGCTCCGTGATGTCGTCATGGAGGAGTGGAAGAGGACTCCAGTGGCAACCTGTGAAGCTTTGGTGAACTCCATGCCCGAGAGGGTTAAGGAAGTGATGGAAAATAATATTGACACTTTGGGCCTAATTTGGACATTTTCCCTTAGGGGTGTACTCACTTTTGTTGCCAGCGGTTTAGAAATTAATGACTGTGTGTTGAGTTATTTTGAGGTGACACTCAAATTGACACTGTTATACAAGCTGTACACTCACTACTTTGCAGCAAAGTGTCATTTCTTCAGTGTTATCTCAAGAAAAGATATAATAAAATATTTACAAAAATGTGAGGGGTGTACTCACTTTTGTGAGATACTGTATCGATATATAAATGGGTTCATGAAATATACAATTCCAGAAAGGGGTAACATCAAGATAAACCATTAATATAATAAATTAAAAGTAACATGCTAGGTCGAGTGGTTGGGCTAGGAGTTTAGGAGAGACAATATCTAGAAGCAATGTCGGACCTTATCTGTTAGGGGCATCTTAGGTCCTACTGTATGGTCGAGGGAAGCCAAAAATAGTGACAGAAGGACTATATGGAATGGCAGCCGCCAACCTGCATCTTAAGTTGGAAGCAGTTTTGATCTGGTGTCGGTGTGGCTCCTGCCTTTACTTGTGATTCCTCCTAACCCCATAACCTTAGAGCTGGCTTAGATGAGGTTCTAGAACCAGCCTGACCCGTAAATAAACATCATTACAAATAAAAAGAATATTAGATAATTAGGAGCAAGGTGTAGCAATGGTGGTACCCATTTGTTTTTATTAAGCCAAAAACCCTTTTGTTAAGTTTTGGATGAAGGGAAAAATAGAACCTATTTTTATTTGTTCTAGAATTAGATCCACGTTTTTATTACGACCCGGGTCTCCATTAGAGAGATTTTGTCTCACTTCACATCCCCTACCCTTTTTTAAAGGTTTTTTTCTTATTTTTATTTATTTTTTTGATGCAATTTAAATAAGCACCAAAAAGTCACCAACCAGTGGTTTGGGGCATTGGTCTCTTTAAAGCAGAGCTCCACCTAAAAATGGAAGCTTGGCTTGTTTGCCTCCTCCCCCTCTCTGCTGCCGCATTTGGCATCTTTCATGGGGGAGTGGGTACCTGGTTTTCACAGGTACCTACTCCTACTTCAGGCTGACTTCTCTGCTGAAACTTCAGCCGGAAGTTCGCCCCCCCCCTCCTCCTTCCCCCACCAGCGGGTCAATTCAAAGCCCAGCAGGCTTTACGCATGCACAGTAGGGAACTGGCTGTGAAGCCACAAAGCTTCACTCCTGGTTTCCCTTAGCGGAGATGGCAGCTGCAGCACCCGAGAACTGATTAAAAAAACGTCTGGGGTGAAGACACCGCTGGATTCCAGGACAGGTAAGTGTCCTAATATTACAAGCCAGCAGCTACAGTATTTGTAGCTGCTGACTTTTATTTTTTTCTGAAGAAGCCTGGAGCTATGCGTTAAACAGACATACATTTGTTCAACTCACAAACCTAGCGCCCTCTCCCTTGTACACTAAATAACATTGTAGCAGCTGTAAAATTCACTGATAAATAACAGACATGGCTACCATAAAATACCACAATGCACATCTTTCCATATGCTCCAACTACAAAGCCCAGATTTTAGTAAACTTGGTTGGCCCTCTTGACTGTGAATGTCAACCTGAACCCCAAGAGCATCATTAACCCAACTTGACAGAAGTCGTACTGTCCAAAGGGTGAGGTTCCTTCCTGTGAACAAGTATTGGTTTATGAGCATAAAAACAAACCAATTGAAACATAATTCTGGCATAGGCGCTAAATATAAAGGCATTGGAGATACAGAGAAGAAGTACTTTGGATGATAATAGAGCTGAAAACCCCAATTTCTAGAAGGGAATTTATGTTCATCTATAAATTTGCAGCAGGTTGCAGCAAGGGCATAATAATATCACTGCCAATTGGGAGGCCAATAAAAAATTTTAAAAGCTAGGATAAGCAAGGCCATGATCTGCAGGTGATGGTTGTAGTGCAGATCTAGCAATGCATGGTTGGGAGTAATTCCAAATGTAGTCAGTTTGTTGGTAAAACTTGTTGGTTGGTTGGTTTGTTGGTAAAACTTCCTGTGAATAAACACAGTGGATGCTTTAAATATGTAGAGGTATTGGGGTGTTTAACAAGGGTAATGCTATCTATCAGATTTAATGGAAGTGTGGACAACACTTGCAGGTTAGCTTCCATAGGAGTGACATTTGGGTTTAGATGAATTTGGAAAACTAAATATGGATGGAAATACCAAGGTATTGAAAACTGTACTCAGTTGCTATTTTGTAGCACACCAGAAATGGGAACAATTTGTGGGGATCTATAGGAAAGATGGTTGATTTAGCCTAATTCACCTCCAAATCTATAACCTCGCTAAAACAATCTATTATATTCAATGGCACCACCATTAAATGTTCAGAGTTACATAAGTGGATAAGACCATATTTAGCATACAGAAGAATGGAATCTTCCAACCCCCCCCCCCCCCCCCCCCCAAAATGCCAAGAATCATGTGGGATTTTCTAATACAGGGCACCATTACTACCGGTATTAGAAAAAGCAAAGATGATAGGAGGCTTCCCTGGTGACTAATCCCCTGTAGACAGATTATACCAGAAACATCTGCAAAATATTCATACCTTCAAGTATCTTTACCTAGGTTGGGTATTGGCAAGAGAAGTTTCAACACCTCTGACATAGGGAGATAATAAACCAAGCCTAAAGGCATCCTGTTAAACCACAAGCACATGAGGTGCTTTGTACCACTCCAAGGGTCAACCACTGGGCCTCAGAATTTTGTTTGTAGGAAAAGAGTGGAGTGGATCTACAATTTCTTGGCTCTGGTGAGGTCTCAGGATAATTACATGTCTCCTGTGTTAGGTTGGGAGGAGAGTATGCACCCAAATTTAATGTTCCTGCCACTGACCATCAATAAAGATAGGACTTTATGGTACAGCCACTGTCCACTAATGGAGGGGGCATTTATTGTTATTTCCACTGACCACTAAAGAATGAGAAATATAATATTATTGCCACTGACCACAAAGAAAGAGGGGATTTAATGTTCTTGACTATGACTACCAATGAAGGGGGCATATAATATTACTGCCACTGACCAATAATTGCAACTGTCAAAGGCAAGCATTTCTGATTATAATGGTGGTGATTAAGCATGCAGGGAGAAATTGATTTAAAGAGGAGCGCCACCTTAAAAAAAAATATTAAAAGTCAGCAGCTACAAATACAAATGGACACTTACCTGTTCCAGGGTCCAGCGATGTCGGCAGCAGATGACGAGCAATCGCTCATCTCTCGGCTGCCCTCGCTGCCATCCTCTGTCAGGGAATCAGGAAGTGAAGCGCTGCAGCTTCACTGCCCGGTTCCCTACTGCGCAATGCGCGAGTTGTGCTGTGCGTCTTCACTGGTCCCCGTTGTGTCCTGGGAACTGTGTGTTTCCCAGAACACAATGGGGGGGGGCGGGGCATCTGCGGCTAGCTATTCCCGGAAGTGGGTGCAGATACCTGGATTATACAGGTATCTGCAACCCCCTGAAAGGTGCCAATTGTGGCACCAGAGGGGGGGAGGAATCTGATGAGCGGAAGTTCCACTTTAGGGTGGAACTCTGCTTTAACTGCTTGCCACCTGCCCACAGTACATTTACTGCAGCCAAGCGGCAGCTACAGGCTAGGCAACATACTGGCACGACGCCTAGCACATGCACATTAGCGTGTCCCCCTCGTGACCACAGCAGATCACAATGCTATTATGGGATCTCTATGACCAATCATAGCGATCGCATGATTAAATGTAAGCAAAACTGTCACGAATGGCTTTCGTTCATGACAGCTTGCTTACCGTTGTGATGCTGTGATTGTCCCACAGCTATCACATGGCATCTGAGCCAATCACAGCACCCTGTACCGTATGATTAGCTGTAGCCAATCACAGGTTGCAATAGTAAGCAAGCTATCATGAATAAAAGCCATTCATGACAACTAAAACTTTTGCTCATACTAATGATCATCACTGTTATACACAATAATATCACAAAAGTGACACTGAACTACTCTGATGACAGAGTGTAAAAAATAGCAAAAAAAATTAAAAATAATAACTGAAAAATTATTATTATATTTTTTTTTTTACAAACTGTCACCAGTCAATGTCGCTGATCACCGCCACACCATTCCTATAATGACACTGCACTGCAGAGTGTATGTTTCATTTAATTTCTTAATTTTCCAAAAATATTTAACAAAAAATTACATCTTCCAATAAACTCACCATGCCTCTTACTAAATACCTCAGACTGTCTACTTTCCACATAGAGAACATTTGGGGGTATTTGTACTGTCCTGGCATTTTAGGGCCTCAATAAATGAGATAGGCCCTCAGTACATTTAGGAAGTGATGAATTTTTAAATATATATATATATACAGTAGTTTGTGGACTGTATAAGTTCCTACAGACTAAATAATATACACTGATTTGGGTTATTTTCACCAAAGAAACGTAGCAGTACACTTTTAGGCCTAAATTGATGAAGAAAGATTCTTTGTTTGCAAATTTTATAACAGAATCATGCTTTTTTTTCAAAATTGTGGTATTTTTACATTTATATAGCAAAAAATAAAAAACCCAGTGGTGATCAAATACCACCAAAAGAAAATTCTATTTGTGTGAAAAAAATAATAGAATTTATGTTGGGTACATTGTTGCAT
The DNA here is from genome assembly GCA_028564925.1 of Lithobates sylvaticus. Taxonomy (NCBI): domain Eukaryota; kingdom Metazoa; phylum Chordata; class Amphibia; order Anura; family Ranidae; genus Lithobates; species Lithobates sylvaticus. The sequence continues at coordinate 54,631,329 of CM053029.1, forward strand.
GACCACACAATTGCCATTAAAAAATGCTCTGGTTATGAAGGAAGTAGAACCTTCTGGTGGTTAAAAATAATGAATGCCTGTTTATTATTCCTTGCAGGTGTTCTCTGCAAAAAGAAAGGAAATATGTAAGTGTGATAATCACAGACCTTTACTCCTCTCCAGTTTATAATCTATACCTCCTTGTTCTGATCTCACATGATTGGGTCATATGTTCTTGAAGAATTATGGCTTAAAGCCTGGGTTTCCCCAGTGACATACAGGTGACCCCGCCCCCCTCTGATGTAACGCAGGTTCCCGTTACATCAGAGGGGGGCGGGGTCACCCGGACATCACAGGGGAATACCAGCTTCCCCCTTGCGTTGCGTCAGAGGGGGCGGGGTCAGGTGACGGAGTGGCCGACCCGGTCCTCCTCTGCAGACGGAATTCCCTCAGTGTCTCCGCGGCGCTGGATAGCAAGAGTGGATTACCACCGCTGGAATCTTTTTTTTAATTTTTAATAAAGGACTTTTCCCAACGGTGTCTGTGTGTTTTTTAACTATTTTTTACACTTTCTTTGTGAAATGGTAGGGGTACTTTTGTACCCCCTTACCATTTCAAACAAGGGGGGGGGGGGGATCTGGGGGTCCCCTTGTTAAAGGGGGCTTCCAGATTCTGATAAGCCCCCCGCCTGCAGACCCTCACAACCACCGGCCAGGGTTGTGGGGATGAGGCCCTTCTCCTCATCAACATGGGGACATGGTGCTTTGAGGGGTCACAGACCCCCAAAGAATCCTCCCAATGTTGAGGGCATGTGGCCTGGTACGGTTCAGGAGGGGGGGTACTCTCTCGTCCCCCCTCTTTTCCTGCGGCCTGCCAGGGATAAGGGTCTGGTATGGATTTTGAGGGGGACCCCCACGCCATTTTTTTTTTAAAATTTGGCGTGGAGTTCCCCTTAAAATCCATGCCAGACCTGAAGGGTCTGGTATGGATATTTAGGGGGAACCCCACGTCATTTTTTTTAAAAAAATTTGACCCGGGGTTCCCCTTAATATCCATACCAGACCTGAAGGGCCTGGTAATTGAATTTGGGGGAACCCTCATGCTTTTATTAAAAAAATTTTATCAATGACTGTTCTCTGCATTACGGGAGCCGGCAATTCATTTAGCCGCAAGTGATTTTGAATATCTTTTTTCCTGCAAAAATTACACTTTGTGCAGGGACAGTTCTAAGCACTGGAAACATGCGCCCTTTTACAGGCATACTATACACACCCCCCAGGTACGAAATTTAAAGGAATATTACACTTTTATTGTTTCACTTTAAGCATTATTAAAATCACTGCTCCTGAAAAAACGTCAGTTTTTAAAACTTTTTTTTGCATTGATACATGTCCCCTGGGGCAGGACCCAGGTCCCCAAACACTTTTTATGACAATAACTTCCATATAAGCCTTTAAAATTAGCACTTTTGATTTTGAATGTTCGAGTCCCATAGACTTTAATAGGGTTCTAAAGTTCACACGAGCTTTAGGTCTGTTCGCAGGTTCTGGTGCGAACCGAACAGGGGGGTGTTCGGCTCATCCCTACTGGGGAGTTTTCATATTTTTCAATTACTCAACAATCATTTGGTGTACATTTTTGATTCAATAAACATTCTGCTTCATTGTGCAGAGTCTGACATACTTATTTTTTTTTTAGTTCTGAACATCAGATGAACACCATCCAGGATCCAGCTAAAGGTACGGCAAAGAACATATATAAACTTATATAAAAAGTGTACTTATATGAAGGGGTATTAAAAATGTAATATACAGTGCTCAGCATAAATGAGTACACCCCTTTTGAAAAGTAAGATTTTAATCTTTATCTCAATGAACACAAGACCAATTTTAAAAATTTGGACAAAACTGAATGCCAACATGTAATGTGACATACTGAAGCAGAGCACGATCCCCTCCCTTTGGAGACTGGGCCGCAGGGCAGTATTCCAACATGATAACGACCCCAAATACACCTCAAAGACGGCCACTGCCTTGCTAAAGAAGCTGAGGGTAAAGGTGATGGACTGACCAAGCATGTCTCCAGACCTAAACCCTATTGAGCATCTGTGGGGCATCCTCAAACACAAGGTGGAGAAGCGCAACGTCTTTAACATCCACCAGCTCTGTGATGTCATCATGGAGGAGTGGAGGAGGACTCAAGTGGCAACCTGTGAAGCTCTGGTCAACTCCATGCCCAAAAGGGTTATGGCAGTGCTGGAAAATAATGGTGGCCACACAAAATATTGACACTTTGGGCCCAATTTGGTCATTTTCACTTAGGGGAGTACTCACTTTTGTCACCAGCGGTTTAATCACTGTGTGTTGAGTTATTTTGAGGGGACAGCAAATTTACAATGTTATACAAGCTGTACACTCACTACTTTACTTTTGTAGCAAAGTGTAATTTCTTCAGTGTTGTCACATGAAAAGATATAATAAAATATTTATGTAGCAAAGTCTCTGGCCTTGTTCAGTCTAATGAGAACTTTCCAAGCCAAAGACAGCTGACATCCTTCTGTATGTGGTGGGTTGTGAGGCATAGTGGGTGCAAGGTGGACAAAGTTATTGGGTGCCAGACACTTCTTGGATGTAAAAGAGGTTTTTATTTCTCTTAACAGTCCTTTTTTTGTATTTATGAGAGAAAGAGGGTTAGGCCAGGACACCCTTAAATAGTTGCTAATTCAATTGGCAGACTCCGAGAGTTCAATAAGAGAACAGCCATGCAGAGAAAGGCCCCAGCAAGAAGCCACATCTGCACTTGCAGACTCAAACGTAACAGTTTCTTCAGCTCCACTACAACTGCCTCTTGTAGTTCTTCAGCACTGAAGCCTCTGATTCACTGACTCTGAATCCCTTGAGCTCCTCCAAGGTTGTGGTGGTATCTCCCTCAAGCGTCACCCCTGCTTCTCTGCTGGGTCCCCAGTTTGTTTACTGTGGTCAGTAGCTCAAGTTGAAATTTTCTACACACAAGTAAACGAGTTAGAGCAGTGACTCACCTCTTTTGCCTTCCCTACCTGTGCATATAATTCCTTACAGAGATGGCAGGGCACAGGCTTTTCTTATGCAGGTGTTAGACATGTGCGATTAGTTTCGTACGAATTCGTAATTCGTACGAATTTTTCGAAATTCGTACGAATTTACGAATCCGTAGTACGAATTTTTTCGAATACGAATTCCGTACGGAATACGAAATTTCGTTTACGAATTTTGTCGCCAAATTATTCTAATCCGACTACCAAATATCGAATTTCAACTAATATGAAAGAAATTATTATAGCGGATATAACGAATGATTTGAATGATTCGTAAAACAAAGTGTCATTTTTGCAGGAAAAATTCCGTTTACGAATTTCAGCTCCAAATTATTCGAATCAAACTACCAATATCGAATTTCAACTAATTCGAAAGAAATTATTATAGCCGATATAACGAATGATTCAAATTAATTTGAATGATTCGAATGACAAAGTGTCATTTTTGCAGGAAAAAAAGCTATTTAAAATCACTTGCGGCTATTGCCGGCTAATGAATTGTCGGCTCCGTAACACAGAGAACCGTCATTCATTAATAAAAAAAAAAAAGCGTGGGGGTCCCCCCAAATTCAATAACCAGGCCCTTTGGCCCCTTTCACACTGGGGCGGGGAGCCGCGGTGACGGTAAAGCAGCGCTATATTTAGCGCTGCTTTACCGTCGCTTTAACCGCGGTATTCGGCCGCTCGCGCTGCGGTTTTACCCCCCGCGAGTGGCCGAAAAAGGGTTAAAGACCCCCGCAGAGCGCCGCCATAGTGGCGCTTTGCAGCGGTATTGCCACGGTTTTACCGCGGTTTCCCATTCAAATCAATGGGAAGGAGCGGTATAGGAGCGGTGAACACACCGCTCCTATACCGCTCCTAAGATGCTGCTAGCAGGACTTTTTTTGCTGTCCTGCTAGCGCACCGCCGGCTTTCACACTGGAGTTAAAGGAGCCTAATTTTTTCAGGCGGTGAACAGGCGCTATTTTTAGCGCTGTACCGCCTGAAAAACGCCCCAGTGTGAAAGGGGCCTTTAGGTCTGGTATGGATATTAAGGGGAACCCCAGCCAAAAAAAAAATAAGAAATGGTGTGTGGTCCCCCCTAAATATCCATACCAGACCCTTCAGGTCTGGGATGGATCTTAAGGGGAACCCCGGCCAAAAAAAATAAAAAATGGAGTTGGGTCCCCCTCAAAATCCACACCAGACCCTTTATCCGAGCACGCAACCTGGCAGGCCGCAGGAAAAGAGGGGGGGACGAGACCGCCCCCCCCTCCTTAACCGTACCAGGCCACATGCCCTCAACATTGGGAGGGTGCTTTGGGGTCCCCCCCCAAAGCACCTTGTCCCCATGTTGATGAGGACAAGGGCCTCATCCCCACAACCCTGGCCATTGATTGTGGGGGTCTGCGGGCGGGGGCTTATCGGAATCTGGAAGCCCCTTTAACAAGGGGACCCCCAGATCCCAGCCCCCCCTGTGTGAAATGGTAAGGGGGTACAAAACTACCCCTACCATTTCACCAAAAAAGTGACAAAAATTGTAAAAATGACAGGAGACGGTCTTTGACAATTCCTTTATTAAAATCTTCTTTCCTCTGGTCTTCCTTCTTCCTCTCTTCATCCTTCGGTTTCTTCATCTTCTCCTTCCGGCATCTTCTTCCATCTTCTTCTTCCTCCAATCCGCTTCTTCTTGCTCTGGTCTTCTCGTCCTTCTCGTCCGACATCTTCTTCCATGGCGTCGGCGTCTTTTCTTCTGTGTCGGGCCGCTCCTTGCAATGGTAGGCTCCCGCTGTGTGAGGCTTTGCTGCGTCTGACAGGTCTTTTATAACGGAGGGCACCTGGTGACCCCACCCCCCTCTGACCCACGGGGACATCATGGGGACTTCCCTATGGCTTTCCCCATGACGTCAGAGGGGGCGGGGTCACCAGGTGCCCTCCGTTATAAAAGACCTGTCAGACGCAGCGAAGCCTCACACAGCGGGAGCCTCCCATTGCGCAGAGCGGCCCAGAAGAGACACCAACGCCATGGAAGAAGATGCCGGACGGGAAGGACGAGAAGACCAGAGCAAGAAGAAGCGGATCGGAGGAAGAAGAAGATGGAAGAAGATGCCGGAAGGAGAAGATGAAGAAACCGAAGGATGAAGAAAGGAAGAAGGAATAGCAGAAGAAAGAAGATGAAAGAAGATTTTAATAAAGGAATTGTCAAAGACCGTCTCCTGTCATTTTTACCATTTTTGTCACTTTTTTGGTGAAATGGTAGGGGTACTTTTGTACCCCCTTACCATTTGACACAGGGGGGGGGTGGGATCTGGGGGTCCCCTTTGTTAAAGGGGGCTTCCAGATTCCGATAAGCCCCCCGCCCGCAGACCCCCACAACCAATGGCCAGGGTTGTGGGGACGAGGCCCTTGTCCTCATCAACATGGGGACAAGGTGCTTTGGGGGGACCCCAAAGCACCCTCCCAATGTTGAGGGCATGTGGCCTGGTACGGTTCAGGAGGGAGGGGGGCGCTCTCGTCCCCCCTCTTTTCCTGCGGCCTGCCAGGTTGCGTGCTCGGATAAAGGGTCTGGTATGGATTTTGAGGGGGACCCCACGCCATTTTTTTTTGGCTGGGGTTCCCTTTAATATCCATACCAGACCTGAAGGGCCTGGTTATTGAATTTGGGGGGACCCCCACGCTTTTTTTTTTTTTATCAATGACTGTTCTCTGTGTTACGGAGCCGACAATTCATTAGCCGCAAGTGATTTTAAATAGCTTTTTTTCCTGCAAAAATGACACTTTGTCATTTGAATCATTTGAATTCATTTGAATCATTCGTTATATCCGCAATAATAATTTATTTCGAATTAGTTGAAATTCGATATTGGTAGTTTGATTCAAATAATTTGGAGCTGAAATTGGTAAACGGAATTTTTCCTGCAAAAATGACACTTTGTTTTACGAATCATTCGAATCATTCGTTTTATCCGCTATAATAATTTCTTTCGTATTCGTTGAAATTCAATATTTGTAGTTGGATTCAAATTGTTCTCTGTGTTACGGGAACCGGCAATTCATTAGCCACGTTAACGATTCGTAACGATTCGTAACTTTACTAACGATTCGGAAATTTTTTAACGATTCGTACGAAATTCGTATTTCGTACGAATTCGAACGGAATTTTGTACACAAATTACGAATTACGATTTTTTTTTATATATGAAACGGAACAAAACGAAACAAATTTTTTTACAGTTCCCATGTCTAGCAGGTGTGGCTGCTTTCTAAAAAAAAATAAAAGGGACATGACTTTGCATATCTTTTGTTTTAATGCATCCAGAATGTAGTTAGTTGATTTAAACTAAAGGGTCAATCAGGCTTTATTATGTTTAGCTCTCAACAATACACCAATATATTATTTCACAATCTAAACCACAATAATAACTAAATACCTTTGCGTCTCTGGAGAAGAGATGCTTGAGAGGGGATATGATTTCAATTTACATGTACTGTACTGGTGACCCCACAATAGGGATAAAACTTTTCTGTGGAAGGGAGTTTAATAAGACACGCGGTCACTCATTAAAACCTTTTTAACCGTTTAACCTTAAACTCTGTAAAGTGTTCTTTACTGTAAGAGCGACAAGGATGTGGAATTCTCTTCCACAGGCAGTGGTCTCAGCGGGGGGGGCATCGATAGTTTAAAGAAACTATTAGATAAGCACCTGAACGACCGCAACATACAGGGATATACAATGTAATACTGACATATAATCACACACATAGGTTGGACTTGATGGACTTGTGTATTATATTCAACCTCACCTACTATGTAAATATGTAATGTACTGGGGACATTACTTTAAACTCTTCATTGATTTCCAGGTGATGGGTCAAGTAAAGAGACAAGCTCAAAGGTAAGCACCTGTAACATTCTTATCAAAATATATGTTTATAAATTATATATATATATATATATATATATATGTATATATACTGTACAACAAATATAAATATATATACACTATATTACCAAAAGTATTGGGAAGCCTGCCTTTACATGCACATGAACTTTAACCCTTTCACTGCCAAGTCCGTACGGACCTACAAAAGGGCCTGCAGGTGTCCAGGTCAGTATGGCGTATGGACCTCCTTTCTCCATCTCCTATAAGCTTATGGTCACTTCAATTACCATAAGCTTATACCAGAATTATTCAGCAGACTCTGCTGAACAATTCTATAACTCTGATCAGCAGATTACAACCCGCTAATCAGAGTTATTAACCCCCAATGTGACTTCTCCCCCATGCCGCCACTTCCCTGTCCCCTGCCTCTCTACCTCCCGCAGCTCCCTTCCACCTAAAACTACTCCCCCCACTCTCCTATCCCCCTCAACCCCCCCGGTACTGACCCCCCCACAATGATCCGACCTCCCCAAATTCAATCCCCCCCGCAGACACCATCATAAGCCGGCATCCCTCCTCTGTCGCTCCCACCAGCTTCAGGTGCTGCTGGGGGCTTGGGGGGATCCAGATGTGTCCCCCCATTACTCATCCCCCCAATACTGGCCTCCGCACCCCTGATCAATCCCTGCTCCGGCGGCATCCCTCCTTCTCCTCCCGCAGCCTGTAGCTTATGCTCCGGTAAGCTGTCAGGCTGGGGATCGCGGTGGGGAGGGTGGGCAGTGCGGGTGATGTTTGAGCTTGGGGGCTTGGTAAACATGCGTTTACCACCCCCCCTAAGTGTGGCACCCTGGGCACATGCAGCGATCACTATGATCGTTCCTATATGCTTACTGACATCTGATAATAGTAACCGCGAGTGTTACTATGTATCAGACTGTCAGCTTATGAATGAGCGAGGAACCTCTATACAGATTCCTTTATCCAGGGGTAGGCAACCCCTGGCACTGGTGCTGCAAGTGGCACTAAAATCCTCTTTTGCCGGCACTCGACTCCCTCCTAGGGTTGCCACCTCATCCCTTTAAAACCTGAACACATATGAATCACACAGTTTCTGAGGCTAATTTAATGCAGATAAGGCACCAAGTGAGTTTAATTACCACCTTAATCAGCCACAGAACCTGCGTAATTAGTATGTGTCTTCGGTTTTAAAGGGATGAGGTGGCAACCCTACTCCCTCCCCATCAGCAGAGAAGCACAGAGAAGTGTCGGTGAGACGCTAATGCATTCCAATTTCAGAGTTCCCCACCCCGCACCTGCACTAAGGGGAGGCACTGTGCCCCCAAACATTTTAAAAGATGGGAAACGTTGTTTGGTTCTCTAACTTTGCTGTAGCTGCGATTGTCAGCTTTTGTGATGTGGAAGAGATTGGGTGCAGTTCTGCTGGGGGGGGGGGGGGGGGGGGGGGGGGTCCCTGTTTCCAGAAGGAGGAGAACTGTCATTGGCCACTACTAAAGACAATTACAGTCCTGTTAGCCCCGCCCACCATCTGGATGAAGATGACTCACTTGGTTGCCACTACCAATCTCAGCAAGAAGGGATTTCACTGTGATTGAGAAAACCCCAATCAGGTCACAGTTTGTGGAATTACTGTTGAGCTTCTGGAAACTTTGTTGAAAGTATTCCTGAACCTTTACGTCACTTACTACTGAACCCCGGGGCACTCTGTGTCCCTTTAAGCCACAGCCAGTATTCAGCACAATGAAAATAACACCCAACTTTAGCCGCACTTTTCCTCAGCTGTGGGGGCCCAAGTTATGATCCTGCACACAGGCCCACTGCTTTCAGAAAATGCCCCTGACCTGAGCTTATCATTGTGCATCCATTCCAGATGCTTGTATGTGACATCCCATACATCCCATATATCACATCACATACATCACATACATCCCATACATCTCATACATCACATGCATCCCATACATCACATACATCCCATACATCACATACATCCCATACATCACATACATCTCATACATCACATACATCTCATACATCCCATACATCCCATACATCTCATACATCCCATACATCTCATACATCCCATACATCTCATACATCCCATACATCTCATACATCCCATACATCTCATACATCCCATATATCCCATACATCCCATACATCCCATACATCTCATACATCCCATACATCTCATACATCTCATACATCCCATACATTTCATACATCCCATACATACCATACATCACATACATCACATACACCCATACATCACATACAAGCACGTGGGCTGGATGTGAAAGGTGGATCAGCAGAATGAGTGTGCCAGGACAGGTAGATGTGTCTCATCTCTGCTTCCTTTCACCACTCTGCATATCACATATCATAGATGAGAAAAAGGTACAGCGGTGGAGCAGATGAGCAGGAGGGTACAGTGGAGGGAAAAACGAACACCTGTTCAAATACCGTGGGGTCTAAAAAATCTGTAGCACCTTATTTTTATTCTAGAGGTGATATTCTTTCAGGAAATATATGGTTTTGGGGGTCTTTCACAAATTCTGAAAGCTGTAAGGGAAAGATGAAAACCTTCCGATTTTTTGAGAAATTTGGATATTTACACTTTTGCGTCTGTTCAATTTTCACAATTTCGCTAAAAGGCGCGATCTAAATGTTACACTTATTTGTTCTTTATTACCTCAAACAGGTTAAGCTTTTATATTTAGTAGGAATTTTGTAAAATTTGCTGTGTTTTTATCTGCTAATAATGTTTTTAGTGTATTTTTTGCAAATATATTGCTTTGATAAACATTACTGCGGGGTCTAAAAAAATCAGTAGCACCTTCTTTTTATTCTACTGATCGTGTGCTTACAGAAAATATATGTTTTTTGGGGGTCTTTCACAAATTCTGAAAGCTATAAGTAAAGAATAAAAAAGCAAAGGAAAAAGTGCAAAAATGGTCTGGCCACCTGAGTGTACAAAATGGAGCACAGGGCCTGGCAGCGAAAGGGTTAATGGCATCTCAGTCTTAGTCCGTAGGGTTCAATATTGAGTTGGTCCCACCCTTTGCAGCTATAACAGCTTCAACTCTTCTGGGAAGGTTGTCCACAAGGTTTAGGAGTGTGTCTATGGGAATGTTTGACCATTCTTCCAGAAACCCATTTGTAAGGGCAGGCACTGATGTGGACGAGAAGGCCTGGCTCACAGTCCCAGCTCTAATTCATCCCAAAGGTGTTCTACTGGGTTGAGGTCAGGACAGTCAAGTTCCTCCACCCCAAACTCACTCATTCATGTATTTATGGACCTTGCATTGTGCACTGGTGCGCAGTCATTTTGGAACAAGAAGGGGTGGAAAGTGGCTAAAAAAACTGTGTTTATATTTTGCCTAAATGTCAGTATTCTTCTGAAATTACTTGGATGGTGTTGGTGGATCTATCTTCATGATTCATTCCAACTCCTCCGCCTGTGATTGTTTTTTCGATATTAAAAACATATTGCTTTTCTACACATGACCATTTTTTATTTATTTTTTGGCTTGGTAAATGTAAAATATTGCATGCAAATATTTTGTATGTTTATCTGTAGCAAGGGTGTGGAGGTTTTTGGCTTCTTTATATGTGTTTATCTGTGTATCCCTATCTAATTTATTTGAAAAAAAGTACTGTTTAAAGAGCTCAGTAGCTCAATCTAAAGTTACCCCACAAGTGAATATGAATGATTTACTAGAGAGACAGAGAATGTTTATTTAACTTAGTAAATAATTCAAAGCTGTCTTCACTTCGAACACCCAATCATATGCTAGGCACAGGTTTGGATAGATGAACACAGCTTTAATCAATAAACTAAGTAAACTTTTACTGTACCCAGTGGCCCTTTAATTTTACTAGGTGAACGTTGACAACCTGTTTTGTAAATGAACCCCAGTGACTCAGGGGAGTGACTCTCTTCCCTCCTATATTCCTGGCTGCACTGTCCATAGGGCTGCCAACAGTTTTACCCAGAGGAAGCCTGATAGCAACCAACAGCTGCTGTTCTCTCTTATTGGAAAACTCGCAAAAATGCTTAAGCACGGTTGCACCTGTATGGGTGTGAATGGAGCTTAAAGTCTTTCTTATACAAAATGTAATATATTGCAGCTTGCCAAGCCTTAGATGTGGTGGCTGCATTAGTTTTCATTTTGAGGCTTTTTTTCTTTTATTTTCACCCAGTGATCCTGCCAGTATCAAACTTCCTGTCCTAGGCTGACAACATTCATTGCACATATCAAATATAACCAATAAACATATTTTAGATGGGATTTTCAAGGTGCAAAATATTCACAGACCATAAAGCTGTTAAAATAGTACATTTTATTTACTCTTATTATTAAAAACAATGAGAAATTGATGTAATGAGACTGTATACATGTTGTGGGTACAGGAAAAACATCCTTTTACATATAGTCTTCTACATGTTTCGCCATCATGGCTTCATCAGGAAGTACATGTAAAGCCCCATACACACGGTCGGACAATCCGCGGACCAGGTCGGTCGGATCCTGTCCGTCATACTTTGTCTGATGTTGGTTTTGCGTACACACGGTCGGACAAAGTTGTCGGAAAATCCGATCATTCTGAACGTGGTGACGTTTGTTGCCTACGACGGGACTACGTAGAGGCTAGTAGCCAATAGCTTTGGTCTTGTAATGTGATCTGAGCATGCGTAGCACTTTGTCCGGTCGGACAACCGTACACACGATCGGATTTGGTGTGATCGGACCGTGTTGTCGGCAAATCTTTCCAGCAGGAGATAAGACTTTGTCCGTCGGACAATCCGACGTACACTGTCCGATGGTGCATACACACGGTCTGATTTTTCAACAACATTGTCCGATCGGACAGAATCCATGAAAAAGTCCGACCGTGTGTATGGGGCTTTAGAGATGCATTAGAAGAGGGAGACATGTTTGTTTTTCAAATCAGAAGAACAGCCTAGGGTGACAAAACTCCTTCTCAATAGACCTAGTGCAATGAATATGCCATAATGTAAATATTGTAGATGAGAACAGGAAGAGAGTTGACTGGCACCATCATCCCTTAAATATCAAAGATAACCAATAAGCATATTTTCGATGTAATTATCAAGGTGCAGAATTGTCACCAGCCATAAAGCTGTTAAGTGTAAATAAAATGTACTATTTTATCATTAAAAACAATAAAAAAATTATTTAAGGATACTGTTTACATGTTGTGGGTTTAGGAAACACATTCCTTTACATATAGTCTTCTACATGTTTCACCATCATGGCTTCATCAGGAAGTAGAAAGAGAAAATAACAATTCAAAAAAACTTTTACTTAAATACGAAATTAATCATACACATGTCTCTGAAGACAAACCCACCAGGATGGTATCAATCCCTCAAAATCACAACCAAGCCCACACACTATAGGTGGAGCAATAAATGGTTGGGGGGGGGGGTGAATTGGCCATCTGAAATATAGTGTGTGGGCTTGGCCGTGATTTTGAGGGATTGATACCATCCTGGTGGGTTTGGGTTCAGAAAGATATGTGTATGATTAATTTCATATTTAAGTTATATGATTTTTGAATTGTTATTTTCTCTTTTGTTCAGTTACATCTCTTACATGTACTTCCTGATGAAGCCATGATGATGAAACATGTAGAAGACTATATGTAAAGGAATGTGTTTCCTAAACCCACGGCATGTAAACAGTATCCTTAAATCATTTTTTTATTGTTTTTAATGATAAAATAGTACATTTTATTTACACTTAACAGCTTCATGGTCTGTGACAATTCTGCACCTTGAACATTACATCGAAAATATGCTTATTGGTTATCTTTGATATTTAAGGGATGATGGTGCCAGTCAACTCTCTTTCGGTTCTCATCCACAATATTTACATTATGGCATATTCATTGCACTAGGTCTATCGAGAAGCAGTTTTGTCACCCTAGGCTGTACTTCTGATTTGAAAAACAAACATGTCTCCCTCTTCTAATTTCCATAGAGCGGATTTGTTTTCTAGAAGATAGCTGAGAAAGCTCATGAAATTGTTTGAGATTCCAGTTCAGTGCACAGGAAGTTACAAGGACATTGGATTTCTGGCAGGATCAACAGCTATTTTACAGTATTTACGGAAAATATTACTTAGCCTGAAAAAAGAAAACAAATGCAGCCACCATATCTGCAAAGGCTCTCTTTTATCCAGGTCATGATATATCTAGCTGCCGTTATATAATACAGCTGACACATCTAAGGACTGCTAAGCTGCAATTTGGCTCTTGGGTTTAGATGCACTTTAAGTTGGTATTTAAATGTAACTTAGTTATTATTTGCTTTCAGAAGCCAGGTGAGGTCCCTGTGGTTGGCACTGATAATTTGGGAAGAACGGTGGAAGATGGAGCAGATGTAAGTACTTAGAGATAGATGGCATTGGGGGGGGGGGTCAGTTTCAGATGTTTTATGCATTGACATACCTTCACAGACTGTCTATCCAGATAGAATGGCCATCTGCTGACTTAGCACTATCCACAGGCAGCTTAACTCTTCAATAAATACACAGACGTTGAATCCAACCAATTTTTACTTCAGATAACTGCAGCACAGAGGATGTTTTTCCAGTCCTTTGAAGTGTAAGCCCCCGTACACACGGTCGGAAAAACTGGTGTTACATACACACGGTCGGACAAAGTTGTCGGAAAATCCGATCATTCCAAACGTGGTGACGTTCGTTGCGTACAACGGAACTACGTAGAGGCTAGTAGCCAATAGCTTTGGTCTCGTAATTTGATCTGAGCATGCGTGGCACTTTGTCCGTCAGAATTCTCTACACACGATCGGAAAAAGTCTGATCGGATTTTGTTGTCGAAAAATTTGAGAGCAGGATCTCAAATTTTTTCCGACGCAAAAACTCATGGAGCCCACACACGGGCGTATTTTCCGACAACATGGTCCGATCAGACATTTTCCGTCAGAATTTCCGACCGTGTGTACGGGGCTAAGAAGACAATGACTTTCCCAAACCTTGTCTCTATGAATTTCTAAAATGCACTGAGGACACATAGAAGAAACGGGAGGGTCTAGATAGGACTGAACTAACTACCGGTAATACTAAACTAAGACTGAGATAGCAACTCTGTTAAGTAAACAACTTCTAGTGACCTAAAACCACCACTAGACATCAGAATACTGCTGATTGTTGAACAATAATAACTTGATGCCATTCAAGAGAACACAGAAAAATGCAAATAATTGGGACAGAACAGGTGTAGACTATCATTATCTCTAATGGCGCGTACACACAATCAGAAATTCTGCCAGCAAAAGTTGGATGTAAGCTTTTGGTCAGAAATTCCGACCGTGTGTATGCTCCAGCCAGCAAAAGATTGAGAGCAGGTTCTCTATTTTTCAGTAGGAAAAAATTTGATCGTAAAACTCAGATCGTCTGTACAAATTCCGACGCACAAAATTCCATTGCATGCTCGGAAACAATTCGACGCATGCTCAGAAGCATTTTCTCGGCTCGTCGTACTGTTGTATGTCACCGCGTTCTTGACGGTCGAAAGTTCAGAGAATTTTTGTGTGACCGTGTGTATGCAAGCCAAGCTTGAGCAGAATTCCTTCGGAAAAAACATCCAAGATTTTTTCGAAGAAAATTCCGCTCGTGTGTACGTGGCATAAGACTCAGCTCAGCCCAACAAGACAAATCCAATTAATTTGAATGGTCTCTGTTCACATCTGAGTGTTCTGTCCCCTAAAGCAAAATGACCGTCGCTCAAAAAAGTACATGAGCTTTTTTTTTGGCAGATTCCAGGCGTTTATTTCTTTTTACATTGGTGACCTTTTGACCTGTACAAAATTGCAGTAAAAATCACGCTACTTTCTACCCAAAATCAATACGCTCAGGTGTGAACAGAGCTTTAATCTGTCTAACTTTATTGTTCTCTCCTATGGTAAGTCAGAAAATTTTTAGGTTTTCCTAATTCCAATTTTTTTTTTTCAGGATAATCTTCTGTACGCCAAACTGAACCAAAGCAAACTGAAGGAGAAACGTCCAGCCGAGAATCCGAAGCAGAATGAAGAAGTCGTCTACGCTGCTGTGGTCAACACAACCCCCAAATAAGGTTTTATGTCACATGGAAGGCATTCTTAACCACTTGCCGACCGATGTCAGCACATATACGTCGGCAGAATGGCACGGCTGGGCAAAGTAATGTACCCGTACATTACTTTGAATTTCCCGCCGTGCACGCGCGTGCGCTCCGTGACTGTGCCCGCGGTTCCCACGGACTCGATCGCCGCGGGTATACCCGCGATCGTGTCACGGAGCTGAAGAACGGGGAGATGCCGATGTAAACAGCATCTCCCCGTTCTGCCTAGTAACAGCACACTGATCGTCTGCTCCCTGTCATCGGGAGCAGCGATCAATGTGGTGTCACACACAGCCACGCCCCCAGACAGTTAGAAACACGCCCCTAGGACACACTTAACCCCTCCCCCGCCCCCTAGTGGTTAACCCCTTTACTGCCAGTGACATTTTTACAGTAATCAATGCAATTTTGCAGCATTGATCGCTGTATCAATGCCAATGGTCCCAAAAATGTGTCAAAAGTGTCCGATGTGTCCGCCATAATGTCGCAGTCACGATAAAAATCGCTGATCGCCGCCATTACTAGTAAAAAATAAATTATTAATAAAAATGCTATAAAACCATCCCCTATTTTCTAGATGCTATAACTTTTGCTCAAATCAATCAATAAACGCTTATTACCAAAAATATGTAGAAGAATACGTATCGGCCTAAACTGAGGAAAAAAAATGTTTTATATATTTTTGGGGGATATTTATTATAGCAAAAAGTAAAAAATAATGCATTTTTTTTCAAAATCGTCGCTCTTTTTTTGTTTATAGAGCAAAAAATAAAAAAAACGCAGGGGTGCTCAAATACCACCAAAAGAAAGCTCTATTTGTAGGGAAATAAAGGACGTCAATTTTGTTTGGGAGCCACGTTGCACGACCACGCAATTGTCAGTTAAAAGGCTGCAGTGCAGAATCGCAAAAAAATGCTCTGGTCAGGAAGGGGGTAAATCCTTCAGGGGCTGAAGTGATTAAAGCACAACTCCTGTTAGCCATAAAATGTCATGTATTTGCCCCTCCCCTTTTCCTTGGATAGCAAATGTTTGTATAATCTGGCTGAAGTTTATTCTGTTTTTTTTCTCCTCCTTTCCTCCCTCATTAACATGCTACTGAAATTATTAAATAAAGCCTTTCTATTTTCCTTTTAGTCATCACTGGGTGCCTGTACTTCTCTATGCAATGTATGGCTGGCGGGAGGGGATGGCACAGTGCAAAAGATTGAGAGCAGGTTCTCTATTTTTCGGTCGGAAAAAGTTCCGATAGGAAATTCCGATCGTCTGTACAAATTCCGACGCGCAAAATTCCTACGCATGCTCGGAAACACTTTGACGCATACTCGGAAGCATTGAACTTCATTTTCTAGGCTTGTCGTAGTGTTGTACGTCACCGCGTTCTTGACGGTTGAAAGTTCAGAGAACTTTTGTGTGACCGTTTGTATGCAAGACAAGCTTGAGAGGAATTCCGTCGGAAAAACCATCCAAGTTTTTTTCCATCTTAAAATCCGCTCGTGTGTACGTTTAACACCCATATTATGCCATACGCAAGTAGATTTTTTTAAAGAGGAAGTAAACCCTCTTAACAAAAACGAAAAAAAAAAAAAAAAAAACCTGCAAGACAAAGGCATAATTAGCTAGTATGCATAGCATACTAGCTAATTATGCATCACTTACCTGAGATCGAAGCCTCGGCATGGGTCCTCTTCTCCCCCTCTGACCGCCGACATCTTCTCCCGGAGTGACTTCCAGGTATCGCGGCTCCGGCGCTGTGATTTGCCAGAGCCGCAATGACGTCACGCGCATGCGCACAATAGCGGCATATAACAACTGAAGCATCGGCATATAGCGCCGTTGCTTCAGTTGTCGCTAGTGCGCATGTGCCGCATGACGTCGGCACATGCAAATACAGGTATATCTCCTAAACCGTGCAGGTTTAGGAGATATCCCTGTTAGCTAAAGGTAAGCCTTAATATAGGCTTACCTGTAAGCTAAAGTTGTAAAAGAGGGTTTACTTCCTCTTTAATGAAGGTTCATACAAACCTTTAAATAAACATTTGTACCAGAATTCTCAACACATTTGATGACTTGGTGAATGTGGTACTTTAAAAATGCAATTAGCATTTCGATTTTTGGAACTTTCCCAAACAAAAACCACATACACTGTTAGAAATGGGTTCATTCAAGAAAGATTTTCTATCCCGATCCTTTGAATTTTCTTGTCACTGTGATTAAAAATGAAATGTTCTTCAACAAATTTCTACTAGTCTATGGTCAGCTTTAGAAATGAAGATGTCTCTTTTTGGGGATTTAGTTGGCTATTCCTGCTGCTGAACCCTATGATCATGGCCGGTTCCCAACTGCTGATCACTGTCAATGGGCAACAATATGAAACATTGCAATGTCAATGGCTCACTGCTTGAGATGACTCCAAACACTTGAAGAAATTGAGTTATTACTGTATTAATAACTATATGTCATAATTCATATCGATGAGGAAATTTCCAATAAAATCCGTTCAGTTCTCGTGTAAAAACTCCAAAATTGATTCAATAATAAAAATAGCAAAATATTACAAAAACAGTGTCAAAATGTAGAATATAAAATAGCATATAAAATAGCATCGATAAGATTCTTAATCTTGAAATGAAGATTGTATAAATGTATCTTTGTGTGAGTGTGTGCAAGATTTGTCAGTCTCCTTCAAAAGTCTCCTTGTGTCTCCAGCAGTGCAGGTCTCCCTCCAACACCACAGCCTGTCTGACTTTTTACAAACTTACTCCAAGTAAGCCCCCACCCTTTTCTCAATTAAAAATGGTTTCAGTTTCCTCAGAATGCCCGCAAATTTTGAATAAGCATGCTCTCTCCCACTTCATCCAACAGGATGTTGAAATACACAACCCTCTCTAATCAAAACATTCCATTGGGATGGCAAAACTGCCATGAATTTAAACCTTATACAATACAATACAATACAATACAAGTTTCCTATCTTCTAAACAAAATACTACATATACCAGTAGATAGATTATGTAATGTACTTAATAATAATCCTAATCAAGAAATATTGTAATATTAAGAAATAACTTTTGTTTTTTTAAGATAACATACTGAAACTGTGTCTTTAGACAAGGATGTAACCTTATACGACAGGGGGGATGCTAATGGTCAATTCAATCCAAATTATAAACATATGAGAGAAGTACATAGAACTGCCCAAGAAATGTATTTGAAGCTTTAAACAAATCTTTACATAAATATATGTAAAAATCTATATATATATATTTATTTCACTTTATCCATATCTAGAATATATGATTATGTATATAAGCAAGTCAATCATTTTCTAACAACACTACGCGTTGATCCATTACATTGCAGTGTATTTTGTAATATAATATATTTTACCTTCAAATTCCCCATAATCTATAAACTTAAAATTAAAGTGGTTGTGAACCCTTACAAACCACTTTGACCTACAGGTAAGCCTAGATTAAGGCTTTACTAGATTTACCTGCTTACCCCGGTAAAGCCCCCGCGTACGCTCACATATGAACATTGAGGCACTTTTTGGGGCACCTACATGCAAAAATGTTGATTGTTCTACACATATTAGGTATTGCCATGCACGCTGGACTGTGAAAAATAATTCTAGGGCGTTCTTGTAAGAATAACTCTAAACTGATGACCTTTTAAAAGATCACCTATGGAAATTTTGAGTATGGAAGTTTATTGTCATTTCACAGGAACGCCCAACTTTAAGACCGCTTGACATGTTGGGTATCTTTTTACTCGGTGCAATCTCATCTTTCATATTCTTAAAAAAAAGTAATATATTAATAATATATATACAGTATGTAATATATTTTGTTTGTATAAAAATTAAGTTTAACCACTTGGAGACTTCTTGTTTACATTTTAAAAATCTGTATTTTTTGCTAGAAGATTACTTAGAACCTCAAAACATTATATATACTGACTACTGACAAATTACGCTACTTAAAAATCTCCATAGGAAACATATTATACATTTTTACAGGTTACCTGTTCAGAGTTACAAAGGAGGTTCTAGCACTAGAATTATTGCTCTTGCTATAAAGTTTGCGACGATACCTCATATGTGTGGTGCAAACACCCTTTACATAGGCGTGGGCTACTTATGCGTGTGACCACAGGGGGATGAGGGTGTTTTGCAAATCTTTTATTATTATTTATGTTTTATATTATATATATATATTTATATTTATTTATTAATTTTTTTTACACTTTTATTGCCGCCACAAGAAATGTAAACTTCCCTCTTGCTAGCAATAAAGTATGACTGGTCCTCTTTATGGAGACATCTGGGGGTCTATAAGAGCTCCTCTACCCTTGAAAGTATGAAATCATTTTCCGTAACTGGAAGTGGCAAAATGTCTCCTAGACCAGAGGTAGGCAACCTGGGGCCCTCCAGCTGTTGCAGAACTACAAGTCCCATCATGCCTCTGTGAGTAATTGTAACTGCCAGCCTTGCAATGCCTCATGGGAAATCTAGTTCCACAACAGCTGGAGGGCCCCAGGTTGCCTACCCCTATCCTAGACCATAGAGATGATCAGGAACGTTCCAGTCCTCGATCACCTCTATAGCAATGGGCTACAACCACCGGATCGGATCCCGGGCTCCCCAGTGAAATGGGTCAGCCCAGGAAACAGGAAAGTTGCACCGGAGAGGAAGACCCCTCCCACTTTTAAAAGTGATCCAGTGGCTAATCAGCCGCTCATATTGCTTTTAGCAGAAAGAGAATCGCCAGCTGAAAAATTGTAATGCTGGGATTATGAGCGACAACTGTAGCCATGGTCCTGGTATAACAGCTTGAATACAATGGCGTACATGTATGTGATTTCTAATAAAAAATATGAGTATAATAAACCAGTGCACTATTCTACAGGAGCTTTGCCTTCAGAAAATATATATTTGGGGGTTTTAAATAAACCTCAAGCCTAAAATGTGCATTTTAACATGTGTGCAAAATGCAAAAATGGCTCTGGCATCTAATTGGGAGCAGTGGCTGTGTCCGTGCAGATGCTACATTCCAATAAACATCAATGAGACTGTCTACACACATATGCATGGAACATCTGCACATCCCATGTGGGCATTGGCGGCCCTTCACACATGTATAGGAATAGGTACATCCATGTTCACTGCTACTTATACTTACCAAACAATGTTCTATATTTTAACCTCTTGACGCACAGCCACGTACATGTGTGTCACTGTGTCCAAGCAGTGACAAAAACAATATTGATCCATTTCACATCTGGCCTCTGTCTATATGGACTTAACCCTTTTCCATCTCTTCTAAATCATTTGTTATCCTTCACCTCTGCATTTACAAATATCTCACCCACCCCCTTTTCTTTTTCTTCCCTATTTATTCATCTATATGTCTCCTATTTTTAAATCTTTTTATATTTATTATATTATATTATTATAATTTGATTACTTAATCTAAACCTTGATTTTTTTTTTACCCACCTTCACGCAACCCAGTTTGGATACTTCTTGTTTGAAAAACGAGTACCAATTCTGGGTTCTTCCCCTTTTTTTATTTTATTATTTCTATTATTTGATAAGTTCCCTTATCCCTATATATTCCTATCATAAGTTCATTACCTCTTATTATTATTATTTTACATGCTTTACAACGTCAATATTTTGTTGTATATCATAATTTCAAAAACTCTGCTACGCATTTATTTTTCTTTGCTTTCTTTTCTTTAAAGTGTAATAAAAATTGTACCATAATTTTTTTTTAATGTTTATTAAAGCGGTGTTTCACCTTAAAAAAAAATAATTTAAAAGTCAGCAGCTAAAAAAAAAGTCGCTGCTGACTTTTAATAAGTACACTTACCCTCCCAGGGCGCCCGCGATGTGGTTCGTGGAGGCCGAGATGTCCCTCGGCGATCCGGATCCAGCGCCACCATCCTCAGTAAGGGAAACGACTTCTCGTTTCCTACTGCGCATGCGCGAGTCGGCGCGCGGCCTACTGCGCATGCGCAAGTCTAATTTGTGAATGGGGAACGCGATGTGTTGTGGGACACAGTTCCCATAACACACCGCTCCCCATTCACTAGAAGACGGAAGGAGAGAAGATCACTGCGGCGCTGGAGGAGGCAGATTAGGACGATCTGCCTAGCAACAGCCATTTCTGGTAAGTAAAACCAGAATTGTTACTAACATTTTTTTAAAGTTTTTGTTTTCAGGGTGTCCCACCACTTTAAGATAAAAACAAAAAAAATTAAAGCCCCCCCCCCATCCCCCTGTGCTCAGGTGCAGCGGCAAAGGCATACCTGGATTGCACTCACATAGGTAAATGATGTTTGTATCACACGGATGTTATAGAGAGAGCAATAATTCGAGCCTTTGGAACTCTAAACTGGTGACCTATAAACATTTTTATAGTGTCCTCTATGGAGATTTTTAAAGAGGAACTGCAGTCTGCTCACATAATTTGTAAAAAAACATCTTTGTTATTCTGAAGCTTCCCTCCAACCACTTTGCATGTTATTTTATATATACTGTGATTCTGTAGTTGTCAAGTATGCTGCAGAAATCTCCCTCCACTGAGTCTGGCTGCAGACATTTTAAGTGTGGGCAGCTGAAGCTGCTGCCTGTTCACTTCCTGGATTTACGCAGGCACACCTCCAGCTCTGCAGCTCTCATTGGCCCTTTTATGACTCACCCCCCCCCTTTCCTGGCAAACTCTCACAAGAGTGAGAGCCCTTTTTACACTGTGCTGCCAGCGTTAAAGCGGTGCTATTTTTAGAGCCGTCGTTTTATTGGCGCTATTCTGCCGCTAGTGGGACAGCTTTAACCCCCCGGGTGGCGGCCAAAAAGGGGTTAAATCGGCCAGCAAAACACAGCCCCAGCAGCGTTTTGCCGGTGGTATAGCAGCGCTGCCCCATTGATTTCAATGGGGAGCAGCGGTGGAGGAGCGGTGAGTTCACCGCTCCTTCACCGCTCCAAAGAAGCTGCTGGCAGGACTTTTATTGACGCCCTGCCAGCACACCGCTGGAGTGAATGGAGCTGCTTTTTTCAGGCGCTATACAGGCGCTATTTTTAGTGCTGCAGTGCCTGAAAAACGCCTCCAGTGTGAAAGGGGTCTGAGAGAGAGAGCTGTGTATGATGTCATGAGCCTAGTTCTAATGACCAGACAAGAAACAGAAAGTGGGCTGTATATGGTATTTACTGGCTGAAAAAACATATTTTACTATCCAAACTTAAAACAAGGGCAGAAGATTTAATAGATGAAAAGATGAAAAAATGAGTTCCACTTTAAGTATCGTAGTTTGTCACCATTCAACAAGTGTACGCAATTTTAAAGCGTGACATGTTAGGTATCTATTTACTCAGCATAACATCAACTTTTATATTTTACCAAAAAATTGGGTTATATATTGTGTTTTTTCTTTTGCATTAAAATGAATTAAAGTGGATTTTTTCCCCAAAATAAGTGTGTAAAAACTGCGCCACATAAAAATTGAAACAAACACCATTTTATTTTCTAGGGCCTCTGCTAAGAAAATATCTAATGTTTGGATGTTCTGTGAGTGATTTTCTAGCAAAACACTGATTTTTACATGTAGGAGAGCAGTGTCAGAATAGACCTGGTCTTCAAGTGGTTGATGAATTCTGATGTTATTGTATATTCTGCGCAATGTTCTATGCCTATGTAAGATGCAAAACTACAATAAAGAATCTATTTAAAAAAAAAAAAAAAAATCATTTATTTCTATGTGTTTAGCAAGGCTTTAGTGGTTGGATTTTACAGCTTCTGGGTTTTGGCATGCAGTCAGTCTCCAGGGCATCTTTAGAGGTAGTCCATCATTTCCACCAGAAGGCATAACTAGAAGTGCAAAGTGGTCAGCTACAAGTGTGAAAGGAAAGCAGATTAGGTTTTCCGCTTTAACTCAATGCTACATCATTACTCCATCTATTGTTATTAGGCTGCCTTTTACACCTGAACGTTTTGTCGCCTGAAGCCTGAAGCTACAAAACGCTAGAGGTGAAAAAATACATTATTCTCTATGGAGATGGTTCACATCTCCACTCCAAAACTCCTGAAGCCCTACGCCTGAAGCTCAAACAAGTTCCGGACCCTTTTTTTGTTGCGCGAATTGGGCAGATTTGGGCGTTTTTATTCCTTTTACATTGGTGACCTTTTGCTCTGCACAAAATTTGCGGCAAAACGCGGTAAAAAACGATGCAAATCGCGGTAAAAAACGCAGCAAAAAACGCCGCAATTCACGCAATTTTCTGCCTGAAAAGCTACGCTCAGGTGTGAATGCAGCCTTAGTGTTACACTTTGTACTGTATATTGTAACTGGAATCTATTGCAAAATATTCCTATACAGATATTTCAAGATTTGTGCATCAGAAGCCCAAAGGAAATTCATGCTGAAAAATATGCGGGGTACCAATGCTAAACTATCCTTCAGAATATGCTGGTTGTCAGACATTTTTGCTGATTTAATGGCTTCAATATTTAACCACTCTATTACCGGGCACTTTCACCCCCTTCCTGCCCAGGCTGATTTTTAGCTTTCAGCGCTGTCACACTTTAATTGACATTTACGCGGTCATACAACACTGTACCTATATGAAATTTTTGTCAGTATGTCACAGTACATGTTGGCATTCATGGTTCCCTCAATGAACTGTAGCTCTCCAGTGCCGGCAGCACTCATGCAGCCCCAGACCATGACACTCCCACCACCATGCTTGACTGTAGGCAAGACACACTTGTCTTTGTACTCCTCACCTGGTTGCCGCTAGACACACTTGACATCATCTGAACCAAATAAGTTTATTTTGGCCTCATCAGACCACAGGACATGGTTCCAGTAATCCATGTCCTTAGTCTGCTTGTCTTCAGCAAACTGCGGCTTTCTTGTGCATCATCATCTTTAGAAGAGGCTTCCTTCTGGGATGACAGCCAGGCAGACCAATTATATGCAGTGTGTGGCGTATGGTCTGAGCACTGACAGGCTGACCCCCCACCCCTTCAACCTCTGCAGCAATGCTGGCAGCACTCATACGTCTATTTCCCAAAGTCATCCTCTGGATATAATGCTGAGCATGTGCACTCAATTTCTTTGGTGGACCATGGCAAGGCCTGTTCTAAGTGGAACCTGTCCTGTTAAACCGCTGTATGGTCTTGGCCACCGTGCTGCAGCTCAGTTTCAGGGTCTTGGCAATCTTCTTATAGACTAGGCAATCTTTATGTAGAGCAACAATTCTTTTTGTTCAGATCCTCAGAGAGTTCTTTGCCATGAGGTGCCATGTTGAACTTCCAGTGACCAGTATGAGAGAGTGAGAGCGATAACACCAAATTGAATTCACCTGCTCCCCATTCACACCTGAAACCTTGTAACACTAACGAGTCACATGACACCGGGAGGGAAAATGGCTAATTGGCCCAATTTGGACATTTTCACTTATGGGTCTACTCACTTTTGTTGGCAGCAGTTTAGACATTAATGGCTGTGTGTTGAGTTATTTTGAGGGGACAGCAAATCTACACTGTTATACAAGCTGTACACTCACCACTTTACATTGTAGCAAAGTGTAATTTCTTTAGTGTTGTCACATAGACAAAGATATAATAAAAGTTGTCACAAAGATATAATAAAATATTTATAAAAATGTGAGGGGTGTACTCACTTTTGTGAGATACTGTATATACACACACACATATATATATATATATATATATATATATACACTGTATATCTTTTGGGAAATGTAATGTGACCAATTTGCCTGCTACATGTTATAGCATAAATATATGTGTATCAACATGATTGATATTTGCTTATACACTTGTGTAGGCATTTGTCACGACTGTAATTTTACCAGATCAGGATTTAAGGAATATGACTGGATTTAAAAATCTTGCAGTCAACAAAATTCAGACAAAAATGTGAATTATGTTAAAGTGGTTCTAGTCTCATTTTTGTTTTACTTTAAAAATAACAAACATGTTATACTTACCTGTTCTGTACAGTGGTTTTGCACAGAGCAGCCCCAATCCTCCTCTTCTCGGGTCTCTCGCCTGCACTCCTGGCCCCTCCCTCCTGTCGAGTGCCCCCACAGCATACAGGTTGCTATGAGCGGCACCCAAGCCGAGCCACAGCTCCTGGTGTCCATTCAGACACACGGAGCTGCAGTTCGGCCCCGCCCCCTCTCTCTCCTCATTGGCTAACTGATTTGATTGACAGCAGTGGGAGTCAATGGTGCTGCTGCTGTGTCTCAGCCAATCAGTTTTTTTTCTTTTTTGTTTTTTTTTTCCACTTCAGTGAGCACTTCATCGAGAGACTTATTTCAAACTTTGCAGCTCAACTATGTCCCTTCTTGTTTTCACATCATTGTGGTAATTTTCTTCTTCTAGTTTATTATTGTTTAAATTTTTATTATACATTGTCAACACTCATACACCTCAAAAAAGTAACGCTTTTAAATGCTCCTCACAAGTCTAAAAAGTAATGCTCCTCACAAGTCTCGTTAAGACCCCTTTCCTCCCCCCTATCTACCCCCCCCCCCCTTCCCGCCTTACCCTCCCGGTTTGCTATTGTTACTAGGATTCGCTTTCTCTTCTTATTTAATTCTCTTTTTTTTCCATTGTATTTTCTAGATATTTATCGGATGTCTTAAATTTTTCCCAGCATTCCCAGGCCGTGACATATTTCTGAAATCGCCCTTTTTCTCTACTTCCTAGATATTCCATCTTGTTGTAGTAATCTATCTGTTCGTACCATTCTCTTATGGCTTGTTTTCCACTTTGTAGCCATTTCTTTGGGATTAGCCCTTTTGCCGCATTTAAAAGTTTGGGAATAATTGAGTTGTTGTATTTTTTCCTGGGGGTTTTAGAACCATGGAACAAGCATGCCTGTGCATTTAATTCTATTTTCTCATCCGTTATTTCTGTTATAGTTTTCACTATTTCTTGCCAGTACTTCTTTGTTGTTGGCACTTCCACCAAATATGGGCCATTGTTGCTCTTTGATTACAGTTCCTCCAACATAGCGGTGACCACTCCTTCTGCATTTTATAAGTTCTCCCTGGCGTCAGGTACCACCTAGCTAATAATTTATAGTTCATTTCAATGGTTCTCATATCCCAGTTGTTGTTGTACATTGCCCCAATCATCTTCTCTACTTGGTGGTCATCTAATGTTATGTTTAACTCCTTCTCCCACTGGTCCATGTAGGCTGGTCTTCCTTGCCCTTCCAGGTCTGTAAGTAACTCGTATATTTTTGAGATTCCCTTTTTTAATGATTTTTGTGTATAGCAAAATTTTTCCAAGAAAAACAGATCTCCCTCGTCCCGTATTGGTTTTGGACATGTTGTTACCAGATGTTTTAGTTGAAGCAGATTCCATTCAGTTACCTTCCATCCTTTTAATAATTCTATCTCTTGTCGTGTTCTCATCTTTCCATTTGTAGTTATGTCTCTCATCTGTGGATTTTTTATTTTATGTGCGGTAAAAATCTCTTCCGCTGGTATAAACAAATTTGTTTCTGTAAGGGGCATTAAAGGTGAATTAAATTCCCACTTCCCTTTCCTATGTATTTCATCCCATACTATGAAAACATTTTTAGTTATCTCATATCAGAGTGTCCTGTCCTATCACCCTTAGGTTTCGTGGTACCCAAATATTTTTTATGTATTGTACTTTTACTTATTGCGTTTTCTATCTCCACCCATTTTTTTTTTTGGTATTCTCATTTGTCCATTCTATCATGCATGCTAAAATGACTGCTTTATAGTATCTACTTATGTCTGGGGTGGCCACTCCCCCATGTACCCTATTCCTAGTGATGAGTGCATAGTTTATTCTTGGTTTCTTATTTTGCCAGACATATTTAATTACCATTTTTTTATAATCTTGAAAAAGTTTTGTGGAATCTTTATTGGTAGCATTTGGAATTTGTACATTATTTTTGGTAATATTACCATTTTAAGCATATTAATTCTTCCCATCCAGGCAAGTGACTGTAAACTGAGTTTTTTCATATCCTCCCTCACTTCATTAAGTAGTGAGATATAATTTGTGGCGTATAGTTTTTCATAGGTTGCAGTTACCTTAATCCCCAAATATTTTAGTTCTTTTACCCATGTAAATGGAAATTCTCTCTGAAGGTTCTCCATTTCTGTCTTTTTTACCCCGATATTTAAGACTTCGGTCTTAATCGGGTTTATTTTAAAGTTTGAGAGCTCCCCGTATCTTTTTATTTCCTTAATTATATTTGGTAAAGTCACCCTTGGATTTGTCACGTGCATCAGGGCGTCGTCTGCATAAGCAGCTATTTTATGTGTTTCTCTGCCTACCTTCACCCCGCTCACGTCCTGATTTGTCCGCAGTGACTCAAGAAAAGGCTCCATTGATAGGACGTATAGGAGAGGCGATAAGGGGCATCCTTGACGCGTTCCGTTGTACATCTCAAATACCGGGGACAATCTCCCATTCACCTTTACCATCCCGGATGGTCCCTGGTATAGGTTCCCAATCCATTTCATAAACTTTGGACCTATTCCGAGATATTTCAAAGTATCCATCATGAATCCCCAGTCTACCCTGTCAAATGCCTTTTCTGCATCTATTGACAGGAATAGAGCTGGGGATTCATTCAGGCTTTTTTTCCTCAGCATTAAAATTGTTTTGATTCCATTATCCCTTCCCTCTCTGCCCGGGACGAAGCCAGTCTGGTCAGGGTGTATCCATAATGGTATTAATTTTTTCAACCTAGTGGCCAAGATTTTAGCATATATTTTTTTGTGTCAGCATTTAAAAGGGCAATTGGTCTATAACTCGAACAGTTGGTCTTATCTTTTCCTTCTTTAAGTATTATTGTAATATATGATAGTAGAGATTCTTTCCTTATTTCCTCTCCTTCTCCTATACCATTCAAATAGTCACACAGCCATGGAGTCAATTGCTCTTGAAATTTTTTATAATACTTGATTGTAAAACCGTCTGGGCCTGGGCTTTTTTAATTTGGAGTTTCTTTTATCGCGAGCTCGATCTCTTCTTGTGTTATATTTTTTTACAGATCATTAAATTTCTCCTGTTGGATTTTTGGTAGATTTGCTTCTATTAAGTATTTTTGTGTCTTCCTTTTTCTTTCTTCTTGCTCTGGTTTCGCTTCGTTATTATTGATAGAATATAATACGCTATAATATTTCTGGAACGCTTTTGCAATTTCTGAGGTTTTATTCACTACTTCTCCTTTTTCATTTTTGATCTTCTCTATGAAGTTAGACGATTTATTTTTCCTTATCAAGTTTGCAAGGTATTTCCCTGGTTTATTCACCCACTTATATTTCTCCTGTGTGACTCTATTAAAATTGCATCTTCCTTCTTAGAATGCATTAAGATAAGAAGCCTTCTGCCTTTACAACCACTTTAAGTACTGTTCATGTTACTGCTAGAAGTTTCAATTGTTATCTTTTTGCAAGCAGCTTCATTAAAAGTTTCTGGCTTATGCGTTAAGCCTGGTGCACACGGGCCAAATGTCGGGTGACATCGGCCGATTCAAAAGAAACGGGGCGACATTCCTCCTCCATCCTCCTGATGTAAAACATGCCCCCTTGTCCTCTGTGATGACTTTAAATTGAATAAATTAACACCAAGTTCACTATATGGACCCTTATGCATTTATACATGTTGATCATATCCCCCTTAATCTCAAGAGAGAATAAATTCAGTTCCTCTAATCTTTCCTTATTGATGAGCTCCTCCATGCCTCTTATAAATTTGGTTGCCCTTCTCTGCACTTTCTCCAGTTCCCCGATATCCTTTTTGTGAACTGGTCCCCAAAACTGAACTGCATATTCCAGATGAGGTCTTACTAATGATTTGTACAGGGGTAAGATGATAATTCTCTCTGCAGTCCATATTTCTCTTAATACAAGAAAGGACTTTGCTCGCTTTGGAACCCGCAGCTTGGCATTGCATTGCATACTATTATTAAGCTTATGATCTGCCAGAACACCCAGATCCTTCACAACCATTGACTTTCCCAGCTATGCTCCCCCTAGTATGTATGATGCGTGCATGTTTTTTACATCATTGTTCTTGTTGGATTTCTAGTGCCCAGCTATCCCAGGATGCAGTGGTGAGACATCACCCGCAACTCCTAGGTACTTTAGAAGCCAGAACTGAGATAAATATTTTATTACTTCTTTTATCAAAAGCAACATTTTAACCATTTGCCACCAGCCATATAGCAATATGACGACTGCAAAGTGGTTTAGTTATCTTGTTAGGATGTCATATGACGTGACCGGGATAATGATCCAGCGCGTGCCCACGGGGCACGCAGCGCGGCAATTGGAGGTGCTGTGTGTCAGTCTGACACACCGCAACTCCGATTGTGGTATGGAGCCTCTAACAGAGGCTTCTTACCAAGTGATCAGCTGTGACCAATCACAGCTGATCATCAGGTGAATCAGGAAGTGCTGGTAAACAGCTTTTCTCGGTTCACACTGACAGGAAGAGCTGATCGGCGGCTCTCCCTGTCAGAGGGGGGGGGTTTGTGCTGATAATCAGCACATTGATTATCAGTGCAGCCCCCATCAGATGTGCCCATCAGTTGCCAATCAGTGCCCATCACCTGCCAGCCTGTGCCCAATAAAGAACGCCTGTCAGTGCCCATAAAAGTGGCAATCAATGCCCACAACAGTGCCAATCAGTGCCCCATTAGTAATGCATGTCAGTGCCCTTCAGATTCCACTCAGTAATGCCTGTCAGTAGCACCTCATCAGTGCTGTCTATCCAGTGCCACCTATTTGTGCCCATCAGTGCCACCTATCAGTGCCATCAGTGCCACCTTTCAGTGCCGTCAGTGCCACCTATCAGTGCCGCCTATCATTGCCCATCAGTCTTTTTTTGTTTATAGCTCAAAAAATAAAAACCGCCGAGGTGATCAAATACCACCAAAAGAAAGCTCTATTTGTGGTAAGAAAATTATAAAAATTTAGTTTGCGCACAGTGTTGCATGACCGCGCAATTGTCATTCAAAATGTGACAGCGCTGAAAGCTGAAAATTGTCCTGGGCAGTAAGGGGGCAAAGTACCTGGTATTGAAGTGGTTAAAATCACCTTTGCAGAAGACTTGACTCTGGGGATAGGGGGCTTTCAATGGATTGTACCTTCCATTTTCATGAAAGGTCCACTTAAAAAAAGCCTGTGTAAAACAACTGTAACCAGCAACAATTAGGAAATATGCCCTGTGAAAAAACACATGCAGCCTGTTATCACTGCAGTGCATGTGAACAAGGACAGACTGTAAATATTTTTAAAGAAATAAGGTACAAACCCTTTTCCCATCCCCTAATTCTCCAACATACACATACTTTTTCTACCTAGAGGGAATTTAGTAAGTGTTTACAGCTACTTAAAAAGATCCACCAGTGCCTGCAGTCCCTACACTAAGCTTTGCCTATGCACTTTATTAGCTGCATGCCTTTTTCTCCCTATCACAGTTAAAGCACTTTATAAATATGGTTGCTGGGAACCCACCCCTTTATAGCGAGGGGACTGGAATACCCAAAAGCCGCTTTATGGTCCTTCTAAGCCAGATGAAGTCATTGTAAAGGCTAGGCAGTTTATTATGGATACTATAGAGAATACACGCATTCGTTTGTCGGATCCGCTAAACGTAAACATGCAGAATTAAGTTGTAACGGCAAATCTGAACCACATCTCTATTGGCAGGATCAAAAGGTGAAAATAAAAGGTAAAAAGCCTGTAAACAAAAAAAAAGAAAATCAACTAGTAACAAAAAGACTGGTAAGCTGCATGTGTATTTTTACCTCACTGTAGATGTAACACTTTTCTCTGTTCTTGCTTTTTATCTTATCACATCTTTCATATGAAAACATCTATTGCTTAAGAATTATTTCTGTTATTTTTTTAACCATCTCTTCACAGCTCACTTCCTTTTCCTTTACATTAACATATATCCCACAGATAATATACCAGAGACTACACACTCTGTACAATCTAACATTAATTTTCAATGTAAGTGACAAAATTAAATGTTATTATTAATATTTGTATTATTATTATTTTATTAATTCTGTAGTATAGTGTTGTATTATATTTGAAGCAGGAGAAAATCTCCTAAAGAGTGTGTTGTAGCAGAGGCAACCATAATTAGGGCTTCTCTTAGAAAAGGTAGATTTTACACCATCTCACCACATTTCTTAGCAAGCCAGTTTCCCCAAAAAACATCCATTAACAGTTCTGTTGATAGCTGAATGTCCTACCAATGAGCAGATGAAGAAACATTTTTGCTATTGTTATTTTTCATAAAATGCCAACTTTTCATATCAACTACCATGCCTTTGCAGTCTTTCCTGGGGATTCCTTCTGTATCTTTTTATTTGCTGCACTCCTGAGGTTTTACAGTGTATTTAAATGTGTCTGGCATCAATCAAGGCAAAAGGTTTGGAGATTAAGGGTTCCAGGTAGAAAAGGTTTGTTGAGAAAATGTGACATATATCTGCTCAAATCCAATCAAACTTGCCTTATTCTGTGTTATATATAATGCCTTGCAAAAGTATTCACCCCCACTTGACTTTTTACCTATTTTGTTACATTACAGCCTTTAGTTCAATGTTTTTTTAATCTGAATTATATGTGATGGATCAGAACACAATAGTCTAAGTTGGTGAAGTAAAATTAGAAAAATATATACATAAATATATTTTTCAGAAATAAAAAACTGATAATTGCCATGTGCGTATGTATTCAACCCCTTTGTTATGAAACCCACAAAAATCTCTGGCGCAACCAATTACCTTCAGAAGTCACATAATTAGTGAAATGATGTCCACCTGTGTGCAATCTAAGTGTCACATGATCTGTCATTACATATACACATCTTTTTGAAAGGCCCCAGAGGCTGCAACACCTAAGCAAGAGGCACCACTAACCAAACACTGCCATGAAGACCAAGGAACTCTCCAAACAAGTAAGGGACAATGCTGTTGAGAAGTACAAGTCAGGGTTAGGTTATAAAAAAATATCCAAATCTTTAATGATCCCTAGGAGCACCATCAAATCTATCATAACCAAATGGAAAGAACATGGCAGGACAGAAAACCTGCCAAGAGACGGCCGTACACCAAAACTCACAAATCGGGCAAGGAGGGCATTAATCAGAGAGGCAGCACAGAGACCTAAGGTAACCCTGGAGGAGCTGCAGAGTTCCACAGCAGAGACTGGAGTATCTGTACATAGGACGGCAATAAGCCCTACGCTCCATAGCATTGGGCTTTTTGGCAGAGTGGCCAGAAGAAAGCCATTACTTTCAGCAAAAAACAAAATGGCACATTTTGGACACTCCCAAAATGTATGGAGGAAGGTGGTCGGATGAGACTGAAATTTAACTTTTTGGCCATCAAAGATCACCCAAAGAACACCATCCCCACTGTGAAACGTGGTGGTGGCAGCATCATGCTGTGGGGATGTTTTTCAGCAGTCGGGACAGGGAAACTGGTCAGAGTTGAGGGAAAGATGGATGGTGCTAAATACAGGGATATTCTTAAACACCTGTACCACTCTGTGTGTGATTTGAGGCTAGGATGGAGGTTCACCTTCCAGCAGGACAATGACCCTAAACACACCGCTAAAGCAACACTTAGGTGGTTTAAGGTGAAACATGTAAATGTGTTGGAATGGCCTAGTCAAAGCCCAGACCTCAATCCAATAGAAAATCTGCGGTCAGACTTAAAGATTGCTGTTCACAAGCGCAAACCATCCAACTTGAAGGAGCTGGAGCAGTTTTGCAAGGAGGATTGGACACAAATCCCAGTGGTAAGATGTGGCGACTTGGAGCTGTGATAGCCACAAAAAGTGGCTCTACAAAGTATTGACTTTAGGGGGGTGAATAGTTATGCACATTGAATTTTTCTGTTATTTTGTCCTATTTGTTGTTTGCTTTACAATAAAAAAACATCTTCAAAGTTGTGGGCATGTTCTGTAAATTAAATTATGCAAATCCTTAAACAATCCGTGTTAATTCCAGGTTGTGAGGCAACAAAACACTATCTAGTATGATCATAAGCATCATCCAGTGCCCAAAATTACTTTTTTTATCTTGACTGACTTATTTCAAGACAAATAACCTATTGTGGTATACGATCATATAAGCTTTAAAAGATTTGAATACATGTTAGGTTTCATCATACTCCTCCTACTCCTACCAGACTACTTGTCATGAAAAGAGCCTGAACACAGGCATCCAACACAAGTGAACAGATCGATGGGCTGCACTAAAGGAATCAGGCTCCAAAGGTAGTGATAAGATAAATATTTATTAATAATAAAGACACACGTGAACACAGCAAACACAAACAAGCAAGAACACAAATAACACAGCAAACCCCCAAGCCCTAATCTAACTAATTAACTAACAATACACTCAAGGCAATGGAACATATATATACACATGTATATACAAGGCAGGGAGGAGAGACAAGGGGGGAAACAGGAAGCAAGGGAACATCAAGGCAGGAATCAGGGGACGGGTCTCAGGAACCAGGTAAAGGGGGACAGCATCCAGGACAGGGCAGGAAGGAAATAAGGGGTCAGATTGCAGGTACAGGTTACAGGTCCAGGATCAGGTTACAGCACAGGCAAGACAAGGCTACAGAACGGAATACTGAAGCACTGAGCTTCAGTGAGGGACAGGCTTATATAGTCTCAGCAGTTCAACAGGTGCCGCCTGATTACTGGCATGTTCATCTGCTGGGAGACCCCCGCTGGTGGCCACCAGAACTGCACCCTTTGATGCCGAAGGAAGTAGTGACACCACCAGGCGATCCAGGTAACAACACCATTCCTGACAATGTCCATCGGCTGGGAGACCCCTGCTGGTGGCCACCAGAACTGCACCATTTGATGCCGAAGGAAACAGTGACACCAGCAGGCGATCCAGGTAATAGCACCGTTCCTGACACTACTCCTCTCAATCTAAAAACAGAATAATTCAGCACTGGGGTTAAACAGCTTCTGTATAAAGCAGCATGATGTGGTCAGTCTTTGGGTGGAGACCAAACCTGATTTAAGCAAGCCAAGCCTGCAGTCTCATGCTTGCGATATTGCATTTGTAACACTTGCTCCAAGTTCTCTGTTTGTCTGTCATACTCTGTTGTTTGGATTCCCTCGTTGACAACTTTGAATTGGATATCGAATACTCTCTGAACTCTGCCTGCCTTTCAACTATGGATTGACCCTGACTATTCCGAACCTTGCCTGCCTTGTACCTAGACCAGTGGTTCTCAACTCCGGTCCTCAGGACCCGCTAACAGGCCAGAATTTAAGTATTACCTTGGTGAGATGCAGAATAGAATACTGCAATCACTGAGCAGCAAATTATATCACCTGTAATGTATTTCAGTTATCTTGCAAACCTGGCCTGTTAGTGGGTCCCGAGGACAGGAGTTGAGAACCACTGACCTAGACGGTCATCATTAAACCACTCTGCTTACCTAATTAAAAGCAGTTTAAACCAGGCGGTCTCCAAAAGCCGAGTTCCAGCCAGCAGATAGCATGATGACGTCATGTTTAGGCCACACCTGACGTGTTTCATCAGGAGATGATGTCTTCATGGGGGATTGGCCTATTCTTTCTTGTGTAGAGGCAGTGAACTATTCATTATGTAAGTGCATATTTTTCTTGGCATAAAGAGGTTTGGAACATACTGCGCTATGATGTGTGTTTGTTGCTTTTCCATCTGGAGCTGCTTACTGGTGCCATGAATGGTCAAGTGAGCTGCGGTATGGGGAGACTCCAACTTATTTAAAGCGCGTGTGACCATTTAACCCACGATGGTCCATATTGTGGAATAAGAAGCTGAATATCTTATTTAGCATGAAGTGTCAACACGTTGGTGATATGCACTGAGTGGTAAAGACTCCTTTACATGTTGAAAATATTTGAATAGCTTTACATTGTTTTACAGTTTCAGAGTCCATTCACACAGGGGCGACTTTGGATCCGACTTGAAGTTGCCCCAAGCTGCCCCTAGTCGCCTCAAGTCACGCGACATGATAAAATTAATGTAAGTGAATGAGAGCCGTCTTAATGCACACTACTGAAGTCGCTCCGACTTCAGAAAAGGTTCCTGTACTATTTCAATCCGACCTCTAGGCGACTTGTACCCATTGATTTCAATGGAAGTTGCCTCCAAGTCGGATCCCCTGTCTTAACTGAAGCAACTTTCCAGGAAGTAAAAATTGTTTTCTAAGCAAACCCCTCCCTCCCACAGAGCTGATTATTATGTGATTGGCCACTGGCAAAGTCCCCTGTCCTGGAGGCAACTTCAAGTTGCCTTGTAAGTTGCCCCAAGTCGCGCTGTGATTCATACTCAAGTCATGTCCAAGTTGCCTCCCAAAGTTGCGCTGGAAGTTGTGTTGCCCCTGTGTGAATGGACTCTCAGGAATTTTGTTTAGCCAATAAAAAGCACTAGGGGGGAGAGGTGGAGAAGATTAGAGGTGGAAAGCAGAAAACAAGCTTCAAAATGCTCCTAAAATGCTCATGTCACACATTTGCAGGCGTTCCTATTGAAGTCTATGGGGCCAATCTGCCTCCAATCTGCCAAAAACAAGCTCATTGTACTTTTTGAATGACAGGTCTTCTGATTCAGTTGACAGAACGCTCAGATGTGAACAGGGAGCATTGAAATAATGGGATTTGGCTGGTTGAGCGTTTTAGAGCTACAAGCTTCAAGCAGAAAATCGCTCAGGTGTGAGGGGACCTTATGGTTAATCTTATTTGCTGGTTGCAGTAGCTCCAAATACGTTGATTAGATTACTGGTTCATTCCCCAGGAAGGGATTTCCCTCTGCTTACGGAGGCCCTAGATGGAGGCACTGCCAACTTTATTATCAATCCCACTGTTCCAGTTAGTGAATATTCTGGTTCTCTAATTTACCTACAGGTTTAGCTCAATATCCTTTTTGGAGAGGGGGCCATTTCTCATACTCCGCCCAAAAGAAGGCTACACGTGTATAAAAGAAAAATTTGTATTTTTTTTGTATTGCATTTTTACCAACATGTCTGCTTTATCATAGTTTTATGTGAACCTGATGAAGGGGGATTGTGTGGCTCATGAAATGCATTGGTTGTCTTTTGCCCTGTGACCCAAAAAGACAAAATTTAGGTGCTGCTAAGGTAGAGAGGTAAAGTCCGACTAGAGAGCTGTGAGTGCAGCCATGAT
>CM053029.1:54668129-54701194 GCA_028564925.1 Lithobates sylvaticus
CGGAGCAGTCCGTTCATTTCGAACGTAACTTCAGGTTACGTAGCTAGCGTAGGCAGTAAATGCCGCCGCGCTAGCTCCGTGACCTGGCATGGATTTAAAGGGAATCCCCACGCCGAAAAAACGGCGTGAGGGTTCCCCCCAAATCCATGTCAGACCCTCATCCGAGCACGCAGCCTGGCAGGCCAGGAAAGGGGTGGGGACGAACGAGCGCCCCCCCCCCTCCTGAGCCGTACCAGGCCGCGTGCCCTCAACATGGGGGGTGCCCTGGGGAAAGGGGGGCCGTGCGGCCCCCCCACCCAAAGCACCTTGTCCCCATGTTGATGAGGACAAGGGCCTCTTCCCGACAACCCTGGCCGTTGGTTGTCGGGGTCTGCGGGCGGGGGCTTATCGGAATCTGGGAACCCCCTTTAATAAGGGGGCCCCCAGATACCGGCCCCCCACCCTATGTGAATGAGTATGGGGTACGATGTACCCCTACCCATTCACCTAAGGTGTAAAATGTAAAGTAAAAAAAAACACCCACACTTTTGATAAAATAGTTTATTGCACTGCTCCGGGGGTCTTCTTCCGTCTTGGGGGTCTTCTCGCCGGACTCCCCCGCCATTTACCAAGCTCTTTTACCGAGCGAGGGGAGTCCGGCTACCTTCTTCGTCGTTGCCGCCGTCTGGGGGTCTCGATCCGCCTTCGGGGGTCTTCTTCCGTCTTGGGGGTCTTCTCGCCGGACTCCTCCCCTCTCTTCTGCTCTTTTACCTAGCTCTTTCACGAGGGGAGGTGTCCGGCTACCTTCTTCGTCGTCGCCGCCGTCGTCTGGGGGTCTCGATCCGCCTTCGGGGGTCTTCCGGGGGTCTCTTCTGTTCTTGCGGCGGTCGTCGTCTTCCGCGCCGCCGGCGCCTTGTCCTTCTTCTTGTCCTTCTTGTTCTTCTTGTTCTTCTTCATGGGTCGGGTCACATCCTGGACCTCATCTTCAAGCAAAATACGGACATCAGCATTCAAGACAACATAGCGCTACCATGGTCAGACCACCACGCTATCAAATTTGAGATCGCCACCAACATCTCCCTGCAAAAACCAAACCCAGCAGCAACAACACACTGGATTAGATCGCAGAAGAAACTACATTCGGAAATCTTCAAAACCACACTAACACACAAAATGGGTACACTAAATCAAAACCACTCAACAGAACGAATACTCAGCTTCATAAACAAGGCACTTCTACAAACAGCAGACGCAGTCGCCCCGAAACATCGAGTACCCATCCGCAAGAAAAATTCTGGTTGGTTTAATGGCATGCTTACTCTACTGAAACGGGAACACAGAAGAGCAGAAAGAGCCTGGAGAAGAAACACCACAA
This sequence comes from Lithobates sylvaticus, assembly GCA_028564925.1. Lineage (NCBI taxonomy): Eukaryota > Metazoa > Chordata > Amphibia > Anura > Ranidae > Lithobates > Lithobates sylvaticus. The sequence goes on from CM053029.1 coordinate 54,669,484, forward strand.
AGGAAAATCACACAAACTACAGAATACTCACCAAGAGATATCATAAAGCAATTTTCACAGCAAAAAAAGAACATGTCTCAAACACCCTCTCAAAAGCCTTAAACCGACCACGGGAACTTTTCAAACTAGTCGCCCAGACTATGAACCCCACCTGCCTTGAGCCCCGAGGAAACGAAACTCAAGAATACTGCAACAAATTATCAGATTTTTTCATCAACAAAATAGACAACATTCAGAAAATAATTCAACAAAAAAAAACAACAACCAGCTCTACTCAACTCAACCCAGGTAAGGAATTTTACATCCACAGCGCACAAGCACCACATTTTTCACTTACCCCGATCACAACGGATGAAACCAAAAATGTCATCAAGAGCCTCCGAGACAGCACCTCGCCAAACGACATCATCCCCACAAAACTCTTGAAAGAATGCTCCGACATTCTGGCCCCCGCTATCACACACCTAGTAAATCAGTCGTTCAAAGAAAGATTGGTTCCGAATTCCCTCAAGCAAGGCATCATCAAACCATTACTAAAGAAACCCAACCTCGACCCCAAGGATCCGAACAATCGCAGACCGGTAACAAGCCTGAACACCATTTCCAAGATCATGGAGAAAGCAGTAGTACAACAGCTTCAACTTCATCTGGACACACACAAGCTCCTAGACCCACTACAATCGGGCTTCCGCCCAGGCCATGGCACAGAAACGGCACTTCTGAAAATATGGGATGACGCCCTAGAAGCAGCGGATGAGGGAGAATCGTGTCTTCTGGTATTGCTGGATCTCAGTGCGGCATTCGACACAGTGGACCACAACATGCTTCTCAGCCGCCTCAAGGAAGTGGCAGGAGTTACAGATGGAGATCTGCCATGGTTCGCTTCCTTCTTAGGAAACCGGTCACAAACAGTGAAACTAGGAGCCTTCACTTCGGAAACTCGGGCAATCACTTATGGAGTCCCTCAAGGATCACCATTGTCACCAGTACTGTTCAACATTTACATCCGACCACTCTTCAAAATTATTAGCAAATTGGATCTGTGCTTCCACTCATACGCGGACGACACTCAACTGTACTTCCGGATCACTGGACAAAAAGACCAATACCAGGAACTAGGAAAATGTCTCACATTGATAGATGACTGGATGACCACTAGCTCCCTCAAACTAAACGGATCAAAAACAGAATTACTGCTCCTCGACGCAAACTCAAGGAAAAAGACGAAGACCCCTTGGACACCACCAACCATCTTGGGACAGACCATCCTTCCAAGCAACAAAGCCAAAAGCCTCGGAGTCATCTTTGATTCAGAGATGACAATGGAGGCACAAATAGGATCCGTAATCAGCGGATCCCACCATCTCCTTCGCATGCTACGCAGACTCCTCCCCTTCATCCCGGAAAAGGAAAAAGCGGTAGTAGTAGGAACGATCATCAATTCACGGCTCGACTACGCAAACTCACTCTACATAGGATTACCGGATTACCAGATTGCGCGCCTTCAAATTGTCCAAAACACAGCAGCAAGAATAGTCACTGGAAAGAAACCCTGGGAATCCATCTCCCCATCCCTAAGGATGCTCCATTGGCTCAAGGTAAAAGACAGGATCACATTCAAGACCCTCTGCCTCACCCACAAATGTACACAAGGAAACGCTCCTCAATACCTTTGTGAGAAAATAGAAAAATACATACCGAATCGCAGACTTCGATCAACAAACCAAAATCGCCTTCTCATCCCCAAAGCCCGCTACAAATCGAAGGGAGAACGAAGATTCGCAGTACAGGGACCCCGGCTATGGAATGCTCTACCAAACAACATCCGCATGGAAGAAAACCATCAGGCCTTCAGGAAAAAACTCAAGACCCACCTCTTCTAATACATGGCATCCCAACATGAGCAGTCAAGCGCCTCGAGGCGATTCAGTTCGCAGTTGCAGCGCCATACAAATCATTCATTCATTCATTCATTCATTCTTCTTCTTCCGATGTTGACCCGACGCTCTCTCTGCCCGGAATGCCTGTGCCGCTCTGAGCTCGGACTTATATAGGGACATGGGCGACAGGGTCACATGTTCATGTCACATGGTGACCCCGCCCCCTTGCGATGTCACAGTCCCAGCATCCTCCGGGACTGTGACAACACAAGGGGGCGGGGTCACCATGTGACATGTGCATGTGACCCTGTCGCCCATGTCCCTATATAAGTCCGAGCTCAGAGCGGCACAGGCATTCCGGGCAGAGAGAGCGTCGGGTCAACATCGGAAGAAGAAGAAGAACAAGAAGAACAAGAAGGACAAGAAGAAGGACAAGAAGAAGGACAAGAAGAAGGACAAGGCGCCGGCGGCGCGGAAGACGACGACCGCCGCAAGAACAGAAGAGACCCCCGGAAGACCCCCGAAGGCGGATCGAGACCCCCAGACGACGGCGGCGACGACGAAGAAGGTAGCCGGACACCTCCCCTCGTGAAAGAGCTAGGTAAAAGAGCAGAAGAGAGGGGAGGAGTCCGGCGAGAAGACCCCCAAGACGGAAGAAGACCCCCGAAGGCGGATCGAGACCCCCAGACGGCGGCGACGACGAAGAAGGTAGCCGGACTCCCCTCGCTCGGTAAAAGAGCTTGGTAAATGGCGGGGGAGTCCGGCGAGAAGACCCCCAAGACGGAAGAAGACCCCCGGAGCAGTGCAATAAACTATTTTTTCAAAAGTGTGGGTGTTTTTTTTTTTTACTTTACATTTTACACCTTAGGTGAATGGGTAGGGGTACATCGTACCCCATACTCATTCACATAGGGTGGGGGGCGGGTATCTGGGGGCCCCCTTATTAAAGGGGGTTCCCAGATTCCGATAAGCCCCCGCCCGCAGACCCCGACAACCAACGGCCAGGGTTGTCGGGAAGAGGCACTTGTCCTCATCAACATGGGGACAAGGTGCTTTGGGGTGGGGGGGCCGCACGGCCCCCCTTTCCCCAGGGCACCCCCCATGTTGAGGGCACGCGGCCTGGTACGGCTCAGGAGGGGGGGGGGCGCTCGTTCGTCCCCACCCCTTTCCTGGCCTGCCAGGCTGCGTGCTCGGATGAGGGTCTGACATGGATTTGGGGGGAACCCTCACGCCGTTATTTTCGGCGTGGGGATTCCCTTTAAATCCATGCCAGGTCACGGAGCTAGCGCGGCGGCAGTAACTGCCTACGCTAGCTACGTAACCTGAAGTCACGTGCTAAATGAACGGACTTGCCGATGAGCGGCAAGTCCGTTCATTTCAAAAGTCCCGCGGACTTGCCCACTAACGGCGGGATTGTCCGCTGGACTTCCAAGTCCAGCGGATAATTTGAGAACAAAACCTGAAACTTTAGTCCGCCGTACTTTGGCGCCAAAAAGTCCGCCGGCGCCCACACACGAGGGGATTATCCTCTGGACTTCAGTCCAGAGGATAATCCCGCGGGATTGTCCCTTCGTGTGTACGCGGCCTTAGGTTCACACCTAATACTGATGCAGCTCCCTGCAGGGGTCCTGTGCATCCTGGTTCACAGTTTCAGTTCAGATTTCAGTCCAAATTTTTGGCCGAGATCCGGCCTGAAACAGTGAACCAGGACACATGGGACCCCTGCTGGGAGCCGCATCAGTATTAGGTGTGAACCCAGCCTTAAAGAGAATTAGGGCAACTTCGCATTACTGCAGTGCATTTTTCCTGCGTGTTTGAATTTGGTTAGCTGCGCTTTACGATAGTTATATAGCCAAATCCCGGGCCTATCCAGGCCTAATGGTGACTTCTTGAGTTAGTGACAGCTGACACCCTTCTATGTAGAGTGGGTTACGAGGCATGGTGGGTGTAATGCAAGGTAGATTAATGGGTGCAAGACACTTCTTGAATGCAAAGAGATTTATTGTATCTTAAACAGAACTGTGGGAGAGAGGGTTAGGGCCAGTACACCCTTTAGTAGTTGTGTAGCACCCTGGAATTTAGGCAGGGAGATCCTCACAGGAGGCTATCCTCCTGTTGAAGTCTCAAAGTCTGCTAATTGACCTTGCAACTACTCAAGGGTGTCCTGGCCCTCTTTCTCCTATAAAAGTTTGTAATAGAAATAAACATCTCTTTTGCATTTTAAGAAGTGTCTGGTGCCCAATAACTTCCACCATGCACCCACTATGCCTCGCAACCCAGCACATACAGAAGGATGCCAGCTATCTTTGGCCCTGGAGGTCCTCATTAGACTCAAGGAGGCAGAGGACCTTGCTACAGTTGCAATGTTAATTGGCAGACTCCGAGATCTCTACAGGTAGACAGCCATGCAGGGAAAGGCATCCAGCTAGACACCACATCTGCACGAGTAGGATCACTGTCTCCTATGGTAACAGTCTTGTAACAGTTTCTAACACAAGTTGTAACAAACTCCTTTTACTTCCTCTACAATCTTCTCCTGTAGATATTCACTAACATGAGCTTCCAGTCTCTATCACTAGACTTGCTGATCCACTGTCACTGGATCCCTGAGCTCTTTCAATCTTCTCACTCAGTATCTTCCTCAAGCGTCATCTGCGTCCTTGCTGGGTCCCTAGCTTTGCACTCACAGATACTCCTCAAGGCTTGCTCGGACCCTGGCTTGACACACAATACTGCTCTGCAAGCGTCACCTCCACTGGCTGGGTCCCTGGCTTGGCACCTCCAGAGTTTTCCCAATTCTTCACCGTCCCCGACTGGTGAGAATATTTCTCTGGTACTTGCTTCAGCTACTCACAGTGGCCCCTGGTTATAAGGTGGATGGGCCCTTAGTGGCGACAGCTTCCCCTCTACCCCCGACCACGACAAGTTCTCCGGACGGCAGAACCATCACTTCTGGTTGGACTGCAAGCCGCAGCCCCAACCCTACTCTGCTCTTTTGCTTCTGGATAGGCCCCTCAGACAGCCTAGCAGCCAGATGTCCCCAGGATAGGCCTCAGGCTCTGGTCTAGCAGCCCAGGGAAGCACAACACACTGTCAGGGCTTGGATCAGCCCTTTGCTTCTCTGAGCTGGCCGCTCAGCTGTCAGCTAATTGCCAGCTCCAATCTCTCCACAGTGACTCACCTGTTGATTATATCCTGCTCGTCAGTCCTGCCCACTTGAACCGTCCAGCCCAGATGATCTCTGCCTTCGCCTTGGTCAACATCACAGAGACTCCTGCATTCCTGTTAAAGACTTGCTTGGCTCACATTCCTTCTGGCTCCAGATCCTGCTTCCTGTCTACTACGCTGATCCCTGGCTCCCCGACTTTCTGGCTTGTCTGACTACCCGTTCCCGTTACCGAACTTTGGCTATGTTTTGACTACGGTTGTTCTATTTACTTTTATTATTAAACACGTGTGATTTAACTGTACTTCTGTCTCGGTCTGATTCATGGTTTCTGACAGTGGGCGAAGGCCATGAATTCAGAAGATGCAGTAAATCCACTTGTTGGCAATATTTTTTCCAGATTAGATGAGCAGGATCACTGCATGGATCAGTTTGCCATGGCGTTATAAACGCTCCTGAGTCGCATGGATCACCTGGAATCTCCAACAGTGGCTGCTCCGGCACAACCTGTGTTGCAGGCCATCCCTGCGGCACTTGGCTCAAGTATTACCTCTATAAGAGGTATGTCTGGTTCCGCTCCGCTTTCCCATCGATTTTGGCTAATATGCAATATATTGTCCTAAAAAGGGTTTGGGGACCCGGCTCCTGCCCCAGGGGACATGGATCAATGCAAATTTTTTTAAAAACTGCATTTTTTTAGGGAACACTGATTTTAATGACGATTAAAGTGAAAAAAAAAGTGAAATATTAATTTAAATATCGTGCCTGGGGGCTGTCTATAGTATGCCTGTGAAGTGGCACATGTTTCCCGTGTTTAGAACAGTCCCTGCACAAAATGACATTTAACTGAAAAAAGTCATTTAAAACTGCTTGCGGTTTTAATGTAATGTCTGGTTCTGGCAATATGGATGAAAATCATTAAGAAAAATGGAATGGGTAGCTCCCCCTGCCCATTACCAGCCACTTTGGGTCTTGTACGGATATTAAGGGGAACCCCGTACCCAAATTAAAAAAAAGGAAAGGCGTGGGGCCCCCAAGCCCTATATACTCAGAACAGCAGTATACAGGCGGTGCAAACAAGACAGGGACTGTGTAGGTTTGTTGTGTTAAGTAGAATCTTTATCATGAGAAGAAAATACATTTTGGGACTTTAAAGGAGGCAGGAACCCAAGGGGTAACTGCCTCCATCCCGATCATTGATTAAAATTGAGAGCAAGTGGTGGGACTTTATATGAAGCACACAGCAGCACAAAAGGAAGTCAAGCGACTGGGAAATACTGTTTATTCATTTTGTATAATCTAACATACAACTAAATGGGTATATAACCTCCAAAAGCATTTGATCATTTACAACATAAGTTACATAGTAATCCGCAATCATGGAACAGTTGTAGAACAGACAATGGATACACTTTTATAGACATAGGTAAATTAAAAACAAAACTAAATGAACCAAAAAAGAGAAGAGGGAAGAAAAATAAATAAAATAAATAAAAAGAAAAAGAAATAAGCATAATTCATATACTGAATGATTATAAACATGAATAAAACCGTAGAGAATATAAATTGGTCCATGGTAGAATGGTAGTAAAATGTAAGGCTTGACGCGTTTTGCGGATTTTTAGCCGCTCATCAGAAGCATAAACCATGGAAGATATCTAAAAACAAAAAATATTAATTCTAAATAGTCAAAAGGATAATTGATTTGATCATGGCCAGCGTTCTGACCAGCAGGAATCTTCCAGCATGTGTGCAGAGTCCAAAGTGAGGCTTGGAGAGCAGCTGGTGGATTACAGGAAAGCACTGAAACACACCATGGACTCTAATCTCATGCTATATACTATAACCTGTGCCACTATCCATTGTATTTCTTTAATCAAAGCACAGTCTGGGCACCTAGGCTTGTTTACAGTGCATCTATAAAGTATTCAGGGCGCTTCACTTTTTCCACATTTTGTTATGTTACAGCCTTATTCCAAAATGGATTAAATTCATTATTTTCCTCAAAATTCTATAAAAACAATACCCCATAATGACAACGTGAAAGAAGTTTGTTTTGAAATCTTTGCAAATTTATTAAAAATCAAAAAATAAATAAAATAAATCACATGTACATAGGTATCACAGCCTTTGCCATGACATTCAAAATTGAGCTCAGGTGCCTCCTGTTTACACTGATCATCTTCGAGATGTTTCTACAACTTGATTGGAGTCCACCTGTGGTAAATTCAGTTGATTGGACATGATTTGGAAAGGCACACACCTGTCTATATAAGGTCCCACAGTTAACAGTGCATGTCAGAGCACAAACCAAGCCATGAAGTCCAAGGAGACAGGATTGTATTGAGAAACAGATCTGGGAAGGGAACAGAAAATGTATGCAGTATCAAGGTCCCAATGAGAACAGTGGCCTCCATCATCCGTAAATGGAAGAAGTTTGGAACCACCAGGACTCTTCCAGGCCACCCGGTGAACTGAGCGAGCGGAGGAGAATGGCTTTAGACAGGGAGGTGACCGAAAAACCCAATGGTCAGCTCCAGTGTTTAACTCCTCAGTAAAAGGCACATGACAGTCTGCCTAGAGTTTGCCAAAAGGCACCTGGAGGACTTTCAGACCATGAGAAACAAAATTATTTGGTCTGATGAAACAAAGATTGAACTCTTTAGCCTGAATGGCAAGCATCATGTCTGGAGGAAACCAGGCACGGCTCATCACCTGGCCAATACCATCCCTACAGTGAAGCATGGTGGTGGCAGCATCATGCTGTGGGGATGTTTTTCAGCGGCAGGAACTGGGAGACTAGTCAGGATCAAAGGAAAGATGAATGCAGCAATGTACAGAGACATCCTTGATGAAAACCTGCTCCAGGACGCTCTGGACCTCAGTCTGGGACAAAGGTTCATCTTCCAACAGGACAATGACCCTAAGCACACAGTCAAGATAACAAAGGAGTGTCTATGGGACAACTCTGTGAATGTCCTTGAATGGCCCAGCCAGAGCCCAGACTTGAACCCGATTGAAAATCTCTGGAGAGATCTGAAAATGGCTGTGCACCAATGCTCCCTATTCAACCTGATGGAGCTTAAGAGGTCCTGCAAAGAAGAACGGGAGAAACTGTCCAAAAATAGGTGTGCCAGGCTTATAGCATCATACTCAAAAAGACTTGAGGCTGTGATTGGTGCCAAAGATGATTCAACAAAGTACTGAGCAAAGGATATGAAAACTTATGTACACTGTAGGTGACTAGTTGTTAATTAGTTCATGTAGATAATTTAGATCGTTGTCGGCTATTAGGCTATTAGGTGCTAGATGTGTATTAGAATTATGTTTATGTTAGCTGTTCCTTAGCTATATTAACCACTTCCCGCCTGCCAAGTGGTTCAGTTATCCTGACTTGACATCATATGACGTGAAACAGGATATCCTGGGGTGCGCATCGCAGCGGCCGGTGGTGGGGTGTCAGTCTGGCACACCGCATCTCCCATCTGGGTAAAGAGCCTCTGATGGAGACTTTTTACCACGTGTTACTAGGAAGAGCTGTTTATCAGATTAACAGCGCAGCCCCTCCCACCCACGAGGATGACCATCAGGGATGCCACCCAGGACCACCAGGGATGCCCACCATAGATTCTCACCTAGGGCCATCAGGGATGCCACCCAGGACCACCAGGTATGACATTAGAGGTGCCAATCAGTGCCCAATAAAGGTGCCAATCAGTGCCCAGCAGTGATGCCTGCCAGTGCCTCCTTATCAGTGCTGCCTATCAGAGCCTTCTATCAGTGCCCATCAGTGCCCCCTATTAGTGCTCATCTGTGTCACCTATCAGTGCCACCTATCAGTGCCTATCACTGCCCATCAGTGCCACCTATCAGTGCCGCCTATCTGTGCCAATCTGTGCTGCCTATTAATGCTCATCAGTGCCACCTATGAGTGCCCATTAATTCCGCCTATGAGTGCCCATCAGTGCCACCCATCAGTGCCAATCAGTGCCACCTATCAGTGCCCATCACTGTCCATCAGTGCTGCCTGTCAGTGCCCATCAGTGCCACCTATGTGTGCCCATCAGTGCCACCTATGGGTGCCCATCAGTGCTGCCTATCAATGCCCATCAGTGCTGAATATCAGTGCCGCTTATCAGTGCCCATCAGTGAGGCATATTAGTGCCTCATCATTAGTCCCCATAAGTTCCACTCCATTAGTGCCACCTCACCAGTGCCTATCAGTGCCCGTCAGTGCAGCCTCATCAGCGCCCATCAGTCAAGGAGAAAATGTACTTTATTTACAACATTTTCTAACAAAAACTAAGAAAAACTATTTATTTTCAAAATTTTCAGTCTTTCTTAATTTGTTTAGCAAAAAAAAAACCCAGTGGTGATCAAATAGCACCAAAAGAAAGCTCTATTTGTGTGAACAAAATGATAAAAATGTTGTTTGTGTACAGTGTTGCATGACCGCGTAATTGTCAGTCAAAGTGCGACAGCGCTGAAAGCTGAAAATTTGTCCTGGGCAGGAAGGTGGGAACGTGCCCGGTATTGAAGTGGTTAATTATATTCCTGTTCACAGTTTGTATAAACTCTTATCTGATCTTGCATGGTATATATCCTGAATTTACAATAAAGAGTTTGAGCTCCAGTTTGCACATAAGCTAGTGTTGTCTAGTATCTTGGGTGCAATATTCAGCTATAATACCTGGTTCCTGGGTCCAGACTGGAGAAAGCTGTATACTGACAGAAGCACCCAATCTGGGTGCTGGATGGTTCCATCACATACATCTTGTATGGACCCATAGCGTTGCATAACTGCAGGAGAGAAACAACAGAACCAGGTCTTCAGGTCTTTCAGGCAGGGCTGTGCTATTAGTTGAGGTCTGCACATCTCAGGATTGGATGGGCAGAAATACAGATCCTTTGGCAGGTAAACCAGCTCCCATACATTACATTCATCTGTATATTAGGCTTTTTGCCTCGGGTTCAGCTTTAAAAACAATTAAGCAGGCGTTGAGGTTTTTGTTTGGCACATTTGTCTATAATAATATTTTATTCTATATCAGATAGGAATGACCCCGGTCTGGAGACAACACTGGTGATCGTTGCTGCTCCTGGAGATAACGTGACACTTCTGGGTTACTTCACAAGTAATAACGTAACATCTGCAAGTGACGTCACCTGTCATGTATGGAGGACCGAAGACAGAGGTACTGAATGTGACCGCGGCACAGATATTGGAGAATGCACCTATAAGAATAATTCTTTATCTTTCCAAATCAATCAAGTTACCAGTGAGGATAATGCCTTTTATTGCTGGCAAGTGAACATATCTACTAATAATGAAGAGAAAAACACATATTACTATCTTGGACCGCAACTTCTTATTATAGGTGGGTGATTTTTTTTTTAATTCAACAATTAGCAGTGTTCAGAGGAAAATCTCTAAAATCTGTATAGCTGTCCTAATCCAATCTTTACAACCTTGTATAACCTTTAACAGGTCAAAGTTAAAATTAAAGTGGTATTAAAAAAATGATTATGATAGATTGTAGCGTACCAATTCTTAAATACATTGGCTGCATTTGTTTTCTTTTTTGAGGCTTTCTTTCCATTATTTTCACAGTAAGTTGTTGTTTTTCAACTTCATTTAACAGACCAAGTCCCCCATGTGATATAATATATTTAAGACAGGCTCTCTTTAATGAGACATCAGGGGTCTTTTAGACTATTTGGCCAAACAGATCCCTCTGCGGCTGCCCTGCAGCTCCCAAAGTTGACGGGAGGGCAGTGGAGGGAAGCTGAAAGCTGCAGGGAATTGGGTTTACAAGGGGAGGGAATCACTGCAGCAGGAACAAGTGGCAGGAAGAAGGAGCCTGGGGGCAGCGCAGTCCCCCTGAAAAATGCCACCCAAGGCAAAAGGCTTCGGCGCTCACAGTGTTCCAGGTCTCTGCACTCCTCCCCCTGGATCACACTCCTGCCTTATACACACACAATGCTCCGGCTCTCTGCAACCCTCCCCCTGGATCACACTGCTGACTTATACACATACAATGCCCCCGGCTCTCTTCCTCTCTCCCCCTGGATCACACTGCTGCCTTGTACACACAATGCTCTGGCTCTCTGCCCTCTCCCCCTGGATCACACTGCTGACTTATACACACAATATTCCGTCTCTCTGCCCTCCTCCCCCTGGATTACACTGCTGCCTTATACACACAACATTCCAGGTCTCTCTCCCCTCCTCCCCCTGGATTACACTGCTGCCTTATACACACAATGTTCCGGCTCTCTACCACCCTCCCCCTGGATCACACTGCTGCCTTATACACACACAATATTCCATCTCTCTGCCCTCCTCCCCCTGGATCACACTGCTGCCTTATACACACAATATTCCGTCTCTGTGCCTTCCTCCCCCTGGATCACACTGCTTCCTTATACACACACAATGCTCCGGCTCTCTGCCCCCCCTCTCTCTGGATCACACTGCTGCCTTATACACACGATGTTCAGGCTCTCTGCTCTCCTCCCCCTGGATCACACTGCTGCCTTATACACACAATGCTCCGGCTCTCTGCCCTTCTCCTCCTGGATCACACTGCTGCCTTATACACACACAATGCTTTGGCTCTCTGCCCCCCCCCTCTCTGGATCACATTGCTGTCTTATACGCACAATATTTTGGCTCTCTGCCCTCCTCCCCCTGGATTACACTGCTGGCTTATACACACATGTTCCAGGCTCTCTGCCTCCCTCCCCCAGGATCACATTGCAACCTCATGCACACAATGCTCTGGCTCTCTGCCCCCCTCCCCCTGGATCACACCTTTTGCCTTATACACACAATGCTCTGGCTCTCTACCCCCTCCCCCCCACTCTGCATCACACTCCTGCCTTACACAGACTCATCATTGGATCTCACCTCCTTATCCAGCCATGCACTCGAGCTCCATGCTCCCTCCCACAGTCTGTGATCAGTTCTGCCCTTGGATGTCCCCTCCTCCTGCACCTCCCGCTCTCTGCACTACTCCCAGCACCTCTCTCTGAGTTCACAGCCGGGACTACAGAGGAGGCATTGGGGATCAATGTGTGCTGATGGTAATGACTGTACGCACAAATTGAGAACAACACTGGAAATAACATTGGGTGGTATACATCTTCCACAATGTTGATTTGCGGCAGAACCCCTGGGAACCACCAAAATATTTTTATGGACAATCAGTGGGCCACAGACCACTGGTTGGCCACCGCTGTTTTGTACATCACTTCCAGATTCATTCTAGCGAGGAGAGATCAGTGTATGGATGTTCACTGGTCTCCCTCCCTCCCATCCACCTGGTGGCACCCGCCATGCAGGTCCTGGGCCTGCAGGTGGTACAGCATAGCCCAAGAAGCATGGCATGGGGGTTGGCTTGTGGAGTGTGCACACACTCCTGGAGGCTGCAGCTGCTGGGAGTATGCGTGAAACCCCTTACTGACACCTTCATAAGTCTTATGGTGGTGACAGTGAAAACATTAAAAGCCTACAGGTTATCAATTAAGAGCTGACCATAATTTATGTCCCCGAAATTTTTGCTCTCACTCTGACATTCACAGCGTGATATTTCATGCGTGCTGCTATCACAGTTTACATACATTGCATTCGTGAGTATGCAAAGGGCTGCTTTAAATTTTTTTATTATTCTTATTGTTTTTTTACAATTTTTTGTTTTTAACTTACATTTTTATTTTTCCATTGACTTTATTGCTATCACAAAGGGGCTAACAAGCCCGTTGTGTGATGTGATAGCATGGGCAGGTGACAGGTACTTTTCATAGAAACATCAGAGATCTATTAGACCCTCAATGTCTTCCCTGATTTCCACTACAGCTAATCAAGCACAGATCTTTCTTGATTATGTAGCGCTACCCCCTCGAGGGCCGCTTGGTATGGCATGTTCTTCTCTTCAGCCTTGACCCTGTGAACTTTCCAGCCTTCCTGACACTCTAGGTTCAGACATGATATATATACCTTTTATATAACATGCTGACATAACACAAACTGATTTCAGCCCTCATTCACATGAGGCGGATCCGCTGCCACGGAGTCCGCCTCTGTCCGCCAGTTTAGCGGGAGATCTATCCATTGATCTCCGCTGAGCCAGCAGATGACTGGTCCCTCTCTGCTCACTGAGCGGGGATGGGCTTGTTGAGCGCCGCTGGTTGCTATGGAGAGATCAGACCAAAAAGGACATCATGCCCGTTTTCATCAGATCTCACCCGATCCGATCCACCAGGGACGGATCCAAACATAGGGCCATCCATCTGATTTTAGTGGATCGGACCGGGTCAGATGTCAGCGGATATGTCATGTCCGCCGACAAAACTGACAGGCGAAACCTGAACGGTCCGTTCGTGTGAAAGGGGCCTTAGACTTACTTAATCAGAAGAAGAGATTTATAATGCTGCATACACACGATCGAAATTCTCGTCAGAAAAAGCTCTGATGGTTTTCCCGACGGAATTCCTACACACAGTCACACCAGATTCCGACCGTCAAGAATGCAGTGACGGACAACACTATGCGAGCCGAGAAAAAATTAAGTTCAATGCTTCCAAGCATGCATCGAATTGTTTCCAAGCATGCGTAGGAATTTTGCGTGCCAGAATTGCTACAGACGATCAGGATTTCCGTTAGAAACCTAGTACCAATAGTTGTGGTATACTGCAGCAAACTAAAGAGTTAAAAATGGGGAAAAAACTGCCTCTGCATTGCTGGCGTCAGTCTGGGGAGGACTGTTAGTGGGATAATTGGGGTAAGGGGAGGTGGGCTCTGGGGGGGGGGGGGGGGGGGGGCAATGAAATAAAGCGATTTGGGAGGCTCTGAAGGAGGAAGGGGTGCTGAAAGGCCTCTAAGGACATTACTGTCCCTCTGAAAAACAATAAATAGCAGACCAGTTTTCAGAGGACATTTGTGTCCTTCACATGCCCCTTCTGCCCCCTCTCTCTGGCCCTGGCTGTAGGGCTATGTTTACACTTACAGTTGGGGGGGAGCAATAAAAGCACACAGTTGGGCTACATTTTTACAGCCCCCAACTGCTCCTCCTTAGACTGCAAAGGAACTGGATGGGGGTATATGCATGCGTAGCGGTACCCCCGTAGGGACTGCAGAATGTAGTAGTTCCACCTGTCACCCTGCCCAGCCTGGCATTCACTTCCAGTCACTCTCCAGACAATGAACAGTCCATCAGCTTTGTTTTTGTATTTTTATTGAGGGATTAGAACTTGGATGGGGTAAAGGGAATTATACGATGCCCAGAATCAATAGCAGAAATCAATATGATGATCAATTGGAACCTCTATTTACAGAGCTCCAGCCCCCGCCAGCACAACACATATTTGCAGACTGTTTCTCTCTCTCTCTCTCTCTCTCTCTCTCTCTCTCTCTCTCTCTCCTGTACAATACTTGGTTCCTGGCACAGCTAGCACACGGTAGGCCTAACTCTAACACAGTCCGACCTTAGAAACTGCCATTTGCTGACAGGGACCGTGGGCCCCTCTGGTGTAGCAACCAATGGTGAAATGAAAGTCTTTTAGTACTAGCTGTAATAAGGTGGACTACTGATCCCAGTCAGTCCTGTGCAGACTGACAGCCCTGCTGGCTGCAGCCGCCCGGCTTCAATGTCAGTAACATCACAGTCTCTCCCGCTAACTCTACATCCACTCCTGGCATGCCTCTCCCAGCTCTCCTGACTGTGTATGTCACTCACAGACACCTTGTGGATCCCTCCTGAAGACTTGCCCAGCAGTGTTCCCCGCTGTCCTCTCCTGCTCCTATTCAGGACACCCCTTAGGTTGTGTGGGGTTCCTTCACAGCTCAGAGCCCCTGGCCCAAGGTCACCCCCGCCCAAACTGGGGGCTCCCTCCAAGGCCCTGACAGCCTAACACTAATTCTCTCAGTTCTTCTACCCAAACAACTCCTCCCCAGCTGGGCTGACCCAAGGTATTTAAGGATGCCCCCCCCCCTGCCAATCCAGGTTGGGAATTGGTCCAGGGTTTCTTAACACACCCAAGAAAAATCCACCTCTCGTTCCCTCCTCTGCTTCCAGAACCTTCTGGAGGCCAGAGGGAGCAACCAAAAAGTGACTGCTGCCTGTGAGTCACCAGCCTACTCTAGGCCACTGACAGCCCACAGATCAAAACAAACAGGCCTAGCCTACTGCTAGGCCTGATTACATTTACCTGCACTGACAACAAAATAACTATATCTAGCACCTACCTAGGTAGAGGGTGCTACACATGTTGTGGTCATGATGCAAAACAAAAGCAAAGCACAGCAAAAATTATCTCCACATCACATTCGGCTGGCAACACTGCCACTGAGTTTGATCTATTCAACTGAATGGGGCAGCCCTGCAACCACGTGCAATGCTTTTTAGGGGTTAATACATGCAATGAGGAGGTGGCTTAACACCTCCTCACTGCTTGTCAAATGCCCCCTGAAAAGCAATCCAACGTTGATTGCTCCACAGAGGTTAAAGCTCATGTAAAAGAGCCCTAAAAGTGATGGGGGTAGCTGTACAGCTGTCCAGATCAGTTTAGATTGAAATTAGATTGTCAGCTGAAAAAAAAATCAAGACTAATCTCACCTGAGTTTGTTTTAGAGGCTTAGTTCACCTTTACAGAAAGAAATGTAAAGGTGAATTAACATTAGGCACCCTCCCCCCCCCTTCCCCGGTCCCCACTGTACTTACCTCCAGGGTTGCCTAGCTGTCAGCACCCCGGTAGCTGCTCTAGTAGTCTGGTGACTAGGGATGAGCCGAACACCCCCCTGTTCGGTTCGCACCAGAACCTGCGAACAGACCTAAAGTTCGTGTGAACTTTAGAACCCTATTAAAGTCTATAGGACTCGAACGCTCAAAATCAAAAGTGATAATTTTAAGGGCTAATATGCAAGTTATTGTCATAAAAAGTGTTTGGGGGCTGCCCCAGGGGACATGTATCAACGCAATTTTTTTTTAAAAAACTGACGTTTTTCGGAAGCAGTGATTTTAATAATGCTTAAAGTGAAACAATAAAAGTGTAATATTCCTTTAAATTTCGTACCTGGGGGGTGTGTATAGTATGCCTGTAAAGGGGCGCATGTTTCCCGTGCTTAGAACTGTCCCTGCACAAAGTGTAATTTTTGCTGGAAAAAAAGTCATTTAAAATCACTCGCGGCTATAATGAATTGTCAGCTCCCGTAATACAGAGAACAGTCATTGAAAGTCATTGATAAAAAAATAACTAAAAAATATGCGTGGGGTTCCCCCCAAATTCAATTACCAGGTCCTTCAGGTCTGGTATGGATATTAAGGGGGAACCCCGGGTCAAATAAAAAAAAAAATGATGTGGGGCTCCCCCTAAATATCCATACCAGACCCTTCAGGTCTGGTATGGATTTTAAGGGGAACCCCACGCCAAAAAAAAATACAAAATTATGTGGGGGTCCCCCTCAAAATCCATGCCAGACCCTTATCCGAGCATGCAACCTGGCAGGCCGCAGGAGAGAGCGCCCCCCCCTCCTGAACTGTACCAGGCCACATGCCCTCAACATTGGGAGGATGCTTTGGGGGTCTGTGACCCCTCAAAGCACCATGTCCCCATGTTGATGAGGAGAAGGGCCTCATCACCGGTGGTTGTGAGGGTCTGCGGGCGGGGGGCTTATCAGAATCTGAAAGCCCCCTTTAACAAGGGGACCCACAGATCCCACCCCCCCTGTTTGAAATGGTAAGGGGGTACAAAAGTACCCCTAACATTTCACAAAGAAAGTGTAAAAAATAGTTAAAAAAACACACACACACCGTTGGGAAAAGTCCTTTATTAAAAATAAAAAAATTTATAAAAAGATTCCAACGGTGGTAATCCACTCTTTCTATCCAGCGATGGGTGGTCTCTTCTCCGGGGTCCAGCGATGGCTGATCTCTTCCGACGACGTCCAGTGCAGCGCATCCTGTCTCCATGGAGACACTGCGGGAATCCCGTCTTAGCTGAGGAGGACCGGGCCATCCGTCACCTGACCCCGCCCCCCTCTGACGCAACATAAGGGGGGAGCTGGGCTTCCCCAGTGACGTACGGGTGACCCCGCCCCCCTTTGATGTTACGGAAACCTGCGTTACATCAGAGGGGGGCGGGGTCACCCATACATCACTGAGGAAGCCCAGATTTTCCCTTTCGCGTCAGAGGGGGGCGGGGTCAGGTGACGGATGGCCCGGTCCTCCTCAGCTGTGTCTTCGTGGAGAAACCCAGGAGAAACCCAGGCTTCCCCAGTGATGTAAGTGTGACCCAGCCCCCCTCTAACGCAAGGGAAAAGCTGGGCTTCCCCAGTGATGTACGGGTGACCTTTTTATGACAATAACGTGCATATGGGCTTTTAAAATTAGCCCTTTAGATTTCTCCCATAGACTTTTACAGGGTGTTCCGTGGCTTTTCGAATTTGCCGCGAACACCCTAAATTGTTTGCTGTTTCGGTGAACAGGCTAACAGGCAATGTTCGAGTCGAACATGAGTTTGACTCAAAGTCGAAGCTCATCCCTACTGGTGACTTGAAATCCCTGCTCTTCTTTGTTAGTACTTACTTGATGGACCAGAGATGGATTCTGATTGGTAAGCGATATCAATGTGACAATTCTGACCAATCAAAATCGATCTGGTCCGTGCCAACGCACTTCACAGTGGTCTGTTTTAATTGTTTCTTTGTTCATCTTTAAGGTAAAACAAGCACCTTAAACATCATTCAGCCAGAGGAAGTGGAATTCCATCAACCTGTTACAATAAACTGCAGCTTTACTCTACAACAGAACAATATATATAATATCTTACGAACAGAAGTCTATTGGATTTTTGGGGATGCTAGAGAGAGTTATGTCTACCATCCAAACCTGGACTACATACACACAGATTACAAGGGCAAGACCAGATTGGTGGATGGGTCCAACCTTCACCTGGAAGACTTCCATGGGCCAGATAACACCACCTTCTACTGCAGAGTGATCTTTAGACAATGCTTTGGGGGACGAGAAAGTCCAAACATAGATACAATCTTAGAAGAAGGTCCTGGGACACGAATTATAGTTAAAGGTAAGTACTGACCATCAAAAATGTCTAAAAGTATTATTCAAAACGAGCTGTATTTAGAGTTCATGCTTCCACAGTCACATGTTGTAGGGAAAAGAAATCCTAAAAGTCGCACATCACAGTCTGTGTGGAGGTGTATGACAGCCTCAGCCCGGGCTCCAACCAGATTGCTCCCCCCCAACGTTTTTCACTTCGTCCCCGGAGCTTAATCATGGGTAGGGGAGGACTGACAACACTCAGGGCCCCTGGACCAAATAAAGCAAGGGCCCTCTGTCAGGCCCCTTCCACGACTCACCCTGGCCCCACCCCTGACCTGCCCCTACATTTTGCACAAAGTACAATACTTGCCTTATTTTTTTAATGGGACCTGGAGTGGGGGTCTCTCTCTAATAGTGTCCATTTAGACAGTCTGTTAGAAAGAGTCCCCTCCAGGCCCCATTAGAGTCTACAACAGAGTATAATGGGACCTGAAGTTGGGGTCTCTCTCTAAAGCCCCATACACACGGTCGGATTTTCCGATGGATTCTGTCCTATCGGACAATGTTGTCGGAAATTCCGACCGTGTGTAGGCACCATCGGACATTTTCCATCGGATTGTCCGACGGACAAAGTTGTATCTCCTGCTCTAAAAAATTTCCAACAACAAAGTCCGATCACACCAATTCCGATCGTGTGTAGCGAATTCCGACGGACAAAGTGCCACGCATGCTCAGATCACAATACAAGACCAAAGCTATTGGCTACTAGCCTCTACGTAGTCCCGTCGTAGGCAACAAACGTCACCACGTTCAGAATGATCGGATTTTCCGACAACTTTGTCCGACCGTGTGTATGCAACACCAGTGTCGGACTAAATCCGTCGGACCAAATCCGATGGATTTGGTGGTCGGATTTTACGACCGTGTGTATGGGGCTTAACAGTGTCCATTAGAGACAACAAAGGAATCTAATGGGACCTAGAGGGGGGTCTCTCTAACAGAGGCCCTTTCAATGTCCATTATAGAGTATGTTAGAAATAGTCCCCTCCAGGTCCCATTAGAGACTACAAAGGAGTATAATTGGACCTGGAGGGGGGCCACTTTCTAACAGAGTGTTAATCGCCTGGTGTTTCCGGTGCTCGCAGTCACACAAAGTGCCGCACACTGGTCCCGCCATTTGACCAGTGTGCTGTTTATCAAAGGGCCCGATCCAGGAGGTGGGACTTTCTGTGACTTTCTGTGGGCGCCTGGCGATTCTATCAAAGTTTTTACAGCTGCTTCTTCTACCCGGCCGGGCCCCCCTCCCCTCTAATCTTCGCTAGTGCGCGCTGGGGCCCAGTCCGGGCTAAAAAAATATTGCTGTGGGGCCCGCGGGCTCAAGTATTTTGGCCAGGACAAAAAAAAGTCCAAGCAGGCGGTGCTGGCGGGCCCCCTTCCTCCTCCGGGCCCTCGGACCACGGCCGAATTGACCGACCAGTCAGTCCACACGTGATCATGGGGATAGAGAAAATGTGTCAGGTCAACGTTTGCCTAGTACTGATGTAACAGAGCAAAAAGAGTGATGTAAGTAAGTAAGAAGAATATTCAAAAAACACCAGTACTAAAAGACCAGTGGTGACAAATGGCAAGATGAAAAACAAGACAAAAAACTGCTCAAAAAAATAAAACTAAGGAAATCTCCCTCCAAGAGCATGGAATAAAGGGTCCTAAAAAAAACTATGAAATGTTAAATTCTATTAAAAGCTTTACTAAAAACAACAAATAACCTGGGTTTAAAGTCCTCCCTATAAAAACACAAATAAATGACATGCATAATGATATCATATAAGGGTCAAAGCAGAAACTACAGGTGAAAACAAATTCAAAGAAATGTTTTTTTTCCAAGAACCCCACTAGCCTGGAAAAATAAAGGAAAAAAGAAAAAGATTTAAAAAAAATTAAATGTATTCATAATAATGGCTGTTATCCCATCAAAGTTAAGACCTTCAGGGATAAAGGTGTCATATTTAACCACTTCAATACTGGGTACTTATACACCTTCCTGCCCAGACCAATTTTCAGCTTTCAGCGCTGTCGCACTTTGAATGACAATTGCACAGTCATGCTACACTGTACCCAAACTACATTTTTAGCATTTTGCTCCCACAAATAGAGCTTTCTTTTGGTGGTATTTGATCACCTCTGGGGTTTTTATTTTCTGCTTAACAAATAAAAAAAAGACCCGAAAATTTGGAATATAAAAATGTTTTTTTTGTTTCATTTACAAAACTTTGAAAATAAGTAAGTTTTCTCCTTCACTGATGGGCACTGATGGGGCTGCACTGACGGGTACTGATAAGGCGGCACTGATGGGCATCGATGAGGTAGCACCAATGAGGTGGCATTGATGGGCACTGATGATCGGTACTAATATGCAGCACTGATGGGGCACTGATAGGCGGCACTGATGGGCACTGATAGGTGGCACAGATGGGCAATGATAGGCAACACAGATGGGCACTGATAGGTGGCATGGATGGGCATGGATGGGCACTGATAGGTGGCACTGATGTACTGTAATGTATGTCACTGGTGGATGCCAATCGGTGATGCCCATTGTGGGCACTGATTGGCATCCATTGTGGGCACTTATTGGCATCCCTGGTGGTCTAGGGTGGCATACCTGGTGGTGACATCCCTGGTGGTCCTAGTGGCATTCCTGGTGGTCCAGTGGGGGCATCCTCGGGGGGGGAGGCTGCGCTGATAATTGATCAGCACAGACGCCCCCTGTCAGAGGACCAGCCGATCGGCTCTCCTCTATTCGCGTCTGACAGACGTGAGTGAGGAAAAGCCGATCACCGGCCCTTCCTGTTTACACTGTGATCAGCCGTGATTGGACATGACTGATCACGTGGTAAAGAGTCTCCATTAGAGACTATTTACCTAGATCAGTGTTGCGTGGTGTCAGACTGACACCCCGCAACAACAATCGCCGCGATGCACTCCCCCGGCTCAATATCCTAAAGACGTCATATGGCGTCTGGTCAGGATATTGAAACCACTTTGCTGACGTCATTTTGCTATATGGCGGGCGGCAAGTGGTTAAAGATCCAATACACTTCCCTCTGGCAAAGGAGGGAGAGACAATCTACAACACGAGCGGGATGATCAATCTTTTCAACAATTTGGACTCGTAGCGAATGTGCATTGTGATCATGAAACCGGCTAAAATGCCTAGCCAAGTTAGTATTCTTATTGGTACTTATATTGGAAAAATTAGCTCTCATCCTGACACAAAGCCATCTGGTGTCCCTGCCTCCATATTGAACGTTCCATGTAATGCTTGTCACTATACTGTACATACAGCATATTTAGTCTGGCAGGTGATAAGTTGTGTAAGGCTCGGTTCACACTGCTGCAACCTGAAAGTCGTTTGACTTAAGCCCCATACACACGCGCGGATTATCCGAGGATCAGGTCCGTCGGATCATGTCCGTCATACTTTGTCTGATGTTGGTTTTGCGTACACACGGTCGGACAAAGTTGTTGGAAAATCCGATCATTCTGAACGTGGTGACGTTTGTTGCCTACGACGGGACTACGTAGAGGCTAGTAGCCAATAGCTTTGGTCTTGTAATGTGATCTGAGCATGCGTAGCACTTTGTCCGGTCGGAATTCGCTACACACGATCGGATTTGGTGTGATCGGACTTTGTTGTCATAAAATCTATCCAGCAGGAGATAGGACTTTGTCCGTCAGACAATCTGATGGAAACTGTCCGATGGTGCCTACACACGGTCTGATTTTCCGACAACATTGTCTGATAGGACAGAATCCATCGGAAAATCCTACCGTGTGTATGGGGCTTTACAGTGCAACTTTATCAGGCGACTTGAGTGCGACTTGATGAGAGTTTGAAGCAATTTTAGGGATTGCATGTGTAATCTTCCTGTAATGCCGGATCCAAATCACATCAATTAAGATGAGGATCTGATTTGGAGATGACTTCCATTAAAGCTCTTTGGACACAAGTCGGATAGAAGTCGCCTTGAAGTAGTACAGGAACCTTTTTTAAAGTCGGAGTGACTTCAGTAGTGCTAATTAAGACAGCTCTAATTGAATAAAATTCACATGTCATGAGAGTTGGGGTCTCACAAATCAGAGTTGTGACCGTGTGAACAGAGCCTTATGGTGGTGGAGTAATCATTGGAGCACGAGGTGATTGCATGAGGATCACCCAAGTGTCTCCAACATGAGCATCTGGCAGCTCCACACCTAAACATTCTAGTGGTATTATATACAGTAAGTTACATACCACTAGAATGTTCAGGTGTGGAGCTGCCAGGTGCTCATGTTGCAGACACTTGGGTGATCCTCATGCAATCACCTCGTGCTCCAATGATTACTCCACCACCATGTAACCATGTGTGGGTAGATGGACTTGAAACATACATCCTAGGGCAGACCATATTACCAATAGTGCTTTCCTAGCGACATACCTGACCCCTATACTCAACACCATTCTATAGCTAGAATCACTATGTAAGATGGAGAGGTACCTAGAAGTTATGCCTTTTATCTCCTGAAACTGTGAACTGTAACATGTGGAGAACACAAGGGGGTCTGCTGAACTATCTCTATTGGATAGAATGCTCTAAGGGGGGATTTTTCCCTTTTCCTTAGTTTTGTTTTTTGAGCTGCCTTTTGTCTTGTTTTTCTTCCTTTTTAGATACACATCTTTATCTTTATTGTTCATCTTTCCGTTTGCCACGATTGATCTTTTAGTACTGGCATTTTTTTAAATATTATTCTTTGCACTTATAACATGCTCTTTTTGCTCTGTTATCCCAGTACAAGGCAAACATTCACCTCTATCCCCATGATTAAGCTCCAGGAGCAGAGTGAAATGCTTTGATGGCATGGCCTTGTTAGAGCTGAGGCTGTCAAATACCTCCTCACAGGCTTTTGCTGTGATGTACAACTTTAAGGACTTCCTTCCCCATCGGAATGTTTTGAGCTGGGACGAAAAAAAAAAATAAGTAAAAAATGAAATAATTCTGACGCCGTCAATTGCCCTACTGTGTCAGTAGGCCCCCAGTGGCCTCCAAAAAGCATTTTGAAAAAAATAAATAAAAATGTAATTGTAAAATTTAAAAAAAAAAAAATTAAAATAAAGAACTACTGACATCATCCTGCACATACTACCCACTGCTGTACATGCCGCACTCCTCACCTGCACATTCTACCCACCTACATACACACCTCTCCTGCACATAATTCCCACCACCATACACTCAATACTCCTCTCCTGCACATACTACCCCCCTTCATAAACTCCACACTCCTCTCCTGCACATACTACCCACCTCCATACACTCCATACTCCTCTTCTACACATACTATCCACCTCCATACACTCCGCACTCCTCTCCTGCATATACTACCCACCTCCATACACTCCGCACTCCTCTCCTGCATATACTACTCCCCTTCATAAACTCCACACTCCTCTCCTGCATATACTACCCACCTCCATACACTCCATACTCCTCTTCTACACATACTATCCACCTCCATACACTCCGCACTCCTCTCCTGCATATACTACCCACCTCCATACACTCCGCACTCCTCTCCTGCATATACTACCCACCTCCATACACTCCGCACTCCTCTCCTGCATGTACTACCCACCTCCATACACTCTGAACTCCTCTTCTGCATATACTACTCACCTCCATATACTCCGCACTCCTCTCCTGCACATACTATCCACCTCCATACACTCCATACTTCTCTTCTACACATACTACCCACCTCCAAACACTCTGCACTCCTCTCCTGCATATACTACCCACCTCCATACACTCCGCACTCCTCTCCTGCATATACTACCCACTGCTATACACGCTGCACTGTACATTCCCTATTTAACATTACCACATTCTGCACTATGTACATCATCTCAGACTCTATTAACCCCCCAGGCGGTAATCCCTAATGTCAAAAGTGGTTTTAGACCAGCTAGAAAACAGCGATATTGATATATTTATCATCAAACACTAAATTTAATGACAGCGACTATTCTGCAACTGAGCAAAGTTCAGTGTTTTTGATTTGATTACATTATTGAATAATTTTTATATATATTTTTTATTATATTATAATTTATGATTTTGTGTTTCAAACTTCATCATACCCGGGATGTCTACTAGACTCTGGTTCGGACAGATTTAAGTGAGTTATTCATAAGAATTGCATGTCTACAATATAAAAACGCCAAATTTCCATGCAAAATAATTGTACCGCTTTCAGCACAAAATTCCAGACAGAATCATACCGCCAGGGAGGTTAAACCACACCCCCTTTAAGCCATGCCCAACATTTCACACAATTTAAGCCACACCTACATCTCACAGCAGTGCCTAGGGCCCATTTTTTTTTTTTATCTTGCACACAGGCCCACTCACTTCATGATACACCCCTGATACAGGTAACTGTCAGCCGGCTACTTCTGAGTGCAGTGAGCCATAGACATGTGCAATAAGTTTTTTTGAAGTTCCGAAGAAATTTACATGATTTGGGGATTTGGATGTACTCAAATCACAATAGTAATGAATCCGAAATAAATTGTAATGAAAACACAAATTCATTCATATTAATTTGTTTCATACAGTTGACATGATGCGATAGTTTGGGCCATTTGTTAATGTTTGAAGCATCCAAAATAACATAATGACATAACGAATGAACAAATCGAAATTCATTTGGATCAATTATTTTTTTTTTTTGTGAGCATAGCCTGAATATTCTAATAAGATTCTTTTTGTATTGGGGTTGAACTTGGGAGACCATTCGTTTAAGTTGGATGTACACGGCCCAACAAAGTCTTTTGGAAATGTGAAATTAAATTTAAAGCGGAGCTCCACCCTAAAGTGGAACTTCCGCTTATCGGATCCCCCCCCCCCCTCCGGTGCCACAATTGGCACCTTTCAGGGGGGAGGGGGGTGCAGATACCTGTATAATACAGGTATCTGCACCCACTTCTGGGACAGCTGCCCCGCTCCTATCCGAGGATGCCCGCCCCTATCCAAGGATGCCCGTTGTGTCTTGGGAAACACACAGTTCCCAGGACACAACAGGGATCAATAAAGACGCGCAGCGTGACTCGCGCATGCGCTGTAGTGAACCGGGCAGTGAAGGCGCAAACTTCACTTCCTGATTCCCTGACAGAGGATGGCGGCGGGGGCAGCCGAGAGACAAGCGATCGCTCATCATCTTCTGCCGACATCACTGGAACCTGGAACAGGTAAGTGTCTATTTATTAAAAGTCAGCAGCTGCAGTATATGTAGCTTCTGACTTTTAAAAAAAAAAATTTCAGGTGGACCTCCTCTTTAACTTAATAACATAATGAATTAATATGTACAGTATTGATTTTGATTTATTCGTAGGTAGTAAGATTCATTTGTGGTAGTCTTTGGTTTATCAGCATTAACATTTTTCATTATTATAAAAAATTCACTACATATGAAATGGAAACATATTGCAATATATACAGTAAGGTATACAAGTGAAAAATGATGATTCATTTCCTAGAAGAGGAATCCACAAGGGAAATGGGGAATAGAAAGGACCGGGGCCTTGTGAGAGCAAAGGAAAGTAACACATCAAATAAAGTAAAATTGTATTTATTATAGGCATCATATTTTCAGTAAACAGTGGATAAAAAAAAGAGTACACCATATAGACATATTTTCTGATTGTACACTTCCAAAAGGCACTGACGCGTTTCAACCTAAATGATCTTCTTCAGAGGTTTTCCCTTGGACCACAGATCAGGAAAATTCTAAAACAGAGGTATAATGGGTATAAAAATATGCAAAAATATACAAAAATACATCCATGCCCATAACACCGTTCTCAAAGTCAAAGTATAATAGACTTACATAGCTTATGGAGTCTAACAAATAAAGCAGGTTATATGATGACAAAGGTCCCCAGGGAGAGAAAGAACTGTATGGTGGAAAATAGGTTCCAGATAGCCCAAAAAGTAAATGTCCCCAGTACAAGGGATAAAAGGTGATCATTAAAAGTGCCCCTGTAAGTGTTAAATTGCTTGTCTGAACCCTCTAGCTGCCAGTTTTGCTGGATAGTTTGGTCTGTAAAGGAAGTTGAAAATCAAAAACTTACGCCCCCCCACTCTAAAAATATGATAAGCAGCAACAGAGTTATTGACCAAATAGGCCCATGGCTAAAAAAGCATAAAAATGATTCCAGTCCATAGCTGTGTGTGCTGATAAAATGGGTAAATAATGTTTGATTTGTTTGAACTGAACTCTAGAAAAACAATCTAAAGTTATCCTTGCCGTGGGGGCACTGCTCTTGCAATGCCAGGGTTAAATATTTTTTTTTTTGTCTAGGGTAACATTAAAAAGCAATTAAACGTAATTTCTCCCTTGCGCCCTTGAAATTTGGAGCTCTCCTCTTCCCTCCAACGTGGTCAGCCCACCATGTCCTCACATACAATTTAGGACTGCTGGTCCTGCATTGTATGTGATGACATCGGAGTGTCTGCGACTGATGGAGCACCAAAGAAATTGGCTATGGGCAACCAGACATAGTGAGGAGGAATCCATTTACAATTTCATAAAGTAGTGATGATGAGTTATGTTACATTATTTAAGCTTATGAATATCTTTATGCTGCCTGACATTCATTTTTTGTTTCTATCTTACAGGGAATACATTGCGTCCTTCAGGGGATATCATACTTGCAGGTTATCTTGGGCTCAAAGCCTTCCTAATTCTTTTACTTTCAATACTGGCTGCCAGCTATGTGAACAAAAACTGATGAAACAAATGAGTGACCTTTAAGCACAAGAAAGTATATCTCATCTATCTAGCCAAAAGCTTTTGACCACATAACCATCGCCCCTATGCTTGTTGGATGTCCCATTCCAAGACTATGGCTATTACAGTGTTGGCCCCCACCGTGTAACCATAACAGCCTCCACTCTTCTGGAAAGACTTTTCACAAGATCTTGAAGTGTTTTGTGGAAATGTTTCTTATTTATCCAAAAGAGCATTTGTGAGCTCATGTAATAATGATGTTGGGCAAGAAGACCTGGCTCACATGTTCCAATTCAACCTGAATGTGTTTAGTAGGGTAGATGTTAGGGCTCTGTACAGGCTACTGAAGTTCCTCCACACCAAACTCATCAAACCATGTCTTTATGGAGCTAGATTTGTACACAGGAGCTCAGTCCTGATGGAACAGAAAAGGGTATTTTCCAAACTATGGCAATATACATCACAATATCACTGCAATCAGTGCTCTCTCTCACTCCTTCAGTGAGACCTCAAATAGCTTAAAATCTCAGGCCATACTGTTCCTAAAATCCAGACCACTCTCTTGCGTGGTGATTTATTAAACTTATATAGGTGGGATTTTAACAGTAAAAAGGAAAGTGCTCAATTATTTACATTTCAGGATACATTTTTACGATTTTTATTCATTTATGCAAAGACCTCATACACATTGGGTGTATGCACCTGTGTCCTGCGTGAGGGATATGTTTACCTCCATGGGAATGTGCAGGTGTTCTGGGCATCCCCATGCAGGCAGTCCCATAGCTGTCAATTGAGGCACAGTGGCTGCACAGGTACAGCTGCTGCTTCCAATGTGCATAGCCCAAAAGTAACCCAGGGAACATACTTAATTCAAAAACCCTTTTTTCTCCATACTTCCAATTCTAGAAGAGAAATAATAATTATAGTATTGTGTATAAATAGATCCCTCGCGCTACTAGGAGTAACTTTGTAGTCATAAAATGGTAATAAATAAAGATAATTTTCAGCAAAATGAAAAGTGTTCACAGATACACAAACATGAAATAAATATAGTGGATAATTTTGCGCAAAAAAGAAATAAAGTGAATAAAGTGGGTAAGTGCAATAATAACTAGTCCCCAGCAGGGGGCGCTAGTAAGAAGTTGGAGTAGGTGGTGATCAGAAAAGGTTTATACAATAAAAGTTCAGTACGATATAATCAAGAATATATAGAAGTGAATAAAATCAAATGTGTATATAGTGACTGCTGTCTACTAATGATAGTGCCCAGTGCATAAAAAATGCATAAAAATGGGTGACATTTGATGTGGGGTGAATCGATAAAATTTATAACATTTCCCAGTGGTTCGCATAAAACCGTATTGATAAAAAAGAGCAATATAAATCAATGGAAAGATAAAAGAATCAAATGAGTCTGTAAATCCGTGACTGTTAATCAAATAAATAAGAGGTAGTCCCAGAATAAATAGATAATAAATAGTCCAAATAAATAAATAAATAGTCCAAATAAATAGATAGATAAATAGATCAAGTAAATCTTGATATTGCAGTGGCATAAAATTGCACATCCACAATGGATAAAACAGCAATAAGTATTCCTCCGATGGATGCTTAAAAATGCTTCCAAATATTCCACGGTTTTGTTGGCGGAAAGTCCGATCGCGTGTACGGGGCATGAGGCTGGGTTCACACGTGCGATTTCAAACTCTGGTTTCTCTGCGAAGAGAAAAAGCAGCTGTTCCATTGTAGCTGCGGATCAGCTGACCTGGGAGAGGGCGGAGGTGTAGTGAGGAGGGGGAGAGAACTTGTGTTCAGAATCAGAACGGAACACATCTGCAAATCAGATGCGTTCCCATAGAAGATTATGTGCCTGCAATTTGCACCACAATGCCTAGAAAACGCACACATTTTGTGGACAATGTGGAGTGTGAATGCAGCACATATGTGAACCAGATTCATTCAAATTAATAGATTTTAAAATTATCTGTGAATTGGATGCTGTGTAACCCGCATCCAATTCGCATTGGTGAGACCGAGCCTAATACCTCAGCCTTAAAAGATTAAAAAAGCCTAAAAATTATTTTGATTACCTACTGTATGTCCAGTTCTTTTAGGATGCTAGATTAGATACTTAAGCCCCATACACACGGTCGGACTTTTTCATGGATTCTGTCCGATCGGACAATGTTGTTGAAAAATCAGACCGTGTGTATGCACCATCGGACAGTGTACGTCGGATTGTCCGACGGACAAAGTCTTATCTCCTGCTGGAAAGATTTGCCGACAACACGGTCCGATCACACCAAATCCGATCGTGTGTACGGTTGTCCGACCGGACAAAGTGCTACGCATGCTCAGATCACATTACAAGACCAAAGCTATTGGCTACTAGCCTCTACGTAGTCCCGTCGTAGGCAACAAACGTCACCACGTTCAGAATGATCGGATTTTCCGACAACTTTGTCCGACCGTGTGTACGCAAAACCAACATCAGACAAAGTATGACGGACAGGATCCGACCGACCTGGTCCGCGGATTGTCCGACCGTGTGTATGGGGCTTAACAGTAACTTTTACTCTAATCAGACATAGTAATTAATATTAAAATACACATTCAGACCTTATGGGTATAATGTCCTCAACCTGAATATCCACTCTCTTTCTGTATGATCCAAGAAATGTCTGGGATCCCCACCTCTCAAATTTGCCTGTACCTGCAAAATGGCCCATATCAGCTTTTTCAAATCCTTCTTATGATTTTATTTTTTTATTTTTTTTAATGGCAGGGTACCCTGTGAATTTATTTTCCTTTTTTGATATTATGTACATGTTCCTCTACTCTTTTTGCAAGAGTGCACTTAGTCCACCCTACATACTGTAATCTACATATATATTCAAGAAGGGGAATCGCATTTTGGGTAATGTTATTATTAGTAGCAGCTCTCTTAATAAGGTAGTGCGGTGGTGGCAAGACATTTATCATTGCATTATACCAACATCAAAAAGTGCATTTTAGGTGCAATATCTTGCTATCTATCTATCTAAATATCTATCTAAACATATAAAAACAAAAATGAGTGTCCGCATTGTGTAATGTTTCACAGTCCTTAAAAAGTAGTAGCTTTAGCATAGAGCTGGGGTCTCCAAGTATTCTAAACAAAGGGCCAGTTTACGGTTCTTCAGACTTTAGGGGGGGGGGCATACTGTGGCCATCAGGAGTAGAAAATGCATAATTTGAAGTAAACAATGCCTCATCTTTGGTTTCAACGAGATGAATTGTGCCCCACCATTGGTGTCATTGGGCCCCAT
Source organism: Lithobates sylvaticus (assembly GCA_028564925.1). Classification (NCBI taxonomy): domain Eukaryota; kingdom Metazoa; phylum Chordata; class Amphibia; order Anura; family Ranidae; genus Lithobates; species Lithobates sylvaticus. The sequence goes on from CM053029.1 coordinate 54,699,728, forward strand.
TTTTGGTGTCATGTGGAGGAACTGTGCCCCCTTACTGGTTGTCAGTGAATGAAAAAGTGTTCCAGGGGCCAGATAAAAGCAAGCAAAAGGGCCACATCTGGCTCCCAGGCTGCAGATTGGAGACCACTGGCATAGAAGATAATCAGGCAATTCAGAAGGAATAATTAAAATCCACAAGTTTATTAATCCCAAGCAAGAATGTCAAATTGGTACACATAGGTGACAAAATAAATAGCCAACCATCGTAAGAAGGACTCACTTAGAACAGCTGCTGTGCTCCATATCCCGAGGCTGTATCCTCCTCAACAGAGCTCCATTTTAGTTCTTCCACCAGGTTGTGATGTCTTATCTGGTCGGACGACCATGTCCCTTCTAGTTCCTGCCCATGTCCATTGCGGGACTCCAGCGGCTGCCGGAACTCTCTGGGATAACATCCTGTGTTGGGACCACCTTATTATGCACTATCCAACTCTCTAGGACTGGGATATGGAGCACGGCAGTGCAGTTTACTGGCGATGAAGCTGTTCTCAGTGATCTCCATTCCATTTAATTCCTATGAGGATTGAGCAGCCTCTTTGTTGTTTCTTCGTACATGACCTGTTACACCCAAGTGCCCGCTAATTTAGTTGCTTTTTTTGGACTATCTTTTTTGGGCTTTCTACCTGTCTATTGGGGTTGTACAGCTAAAATGTAGCCCTCATTAGCAAGTACAGTCCATGCTAAATATTTTTATATATTTTTTATAAAAGTAAGTTCAAAATTCCAAAAATCAAAACAAATCCCTCACAGGGGTTTTCCACATTGCACTCTTGCAAAGAAATAGACCTTCAGCCTTTTGGCTTATACATACAACACTACTGCTCTAGCCTTCCACTTCAGGCCTTTGTCATTTTATCGCAGACAGTCTTTATACACACTTTGTGCACATAATATGCAGCCCCCTTACTGCTGTGACTCCCACGTGGAACCTCAGGCTTGGGTCTCTGGCTTTCACAGTGCACACTGTGAAGGCTTCTCCCTTGCATGCCTGGACTCCTCGGGAGGGTGGAGCCCAGAACCATGGTCAGGTGTCTACAAAAAAACAGCACACACTTGACCAATTAGTGTGTTGGCATTTCTGAAAATCTGGACCCAGGATTGGACTTTTTATCCTATTCGGTTCTCTAGGAAGTCTCCAGGCTCCAGATCCCGTTTTTTTCTAAACAATGAGGAAACTGATAAGCCAGTTTCCTACCAAAAAAGCAAAGCCCCTGGAGCCCCTCAACCTGCTTGGTTGAGAATGTTGGGTTAACATGACCCTGATTGGTCATGACCCCGATCGCTCTACCACACTATCTATCTATCTATCTATCTATCTATCTATCTATCTATCTATCTATCTATCTATCTATCTATCTATCTATCTATCTATCTATCTATCTATCCCACCTATATGAGCTTGTTAAACTTCCCATCCCAAGACCATTA